>CAMPDV010003218.1:0-44052 GCA_946699065.1 Loxodes magnus | reverse complement strand
GTTATATTTATGTAAAATAGTGCTAAAATAAAAATGAGATAACTTTAAGTCTTTAGAAAATATTTAATTATAGACTAAATTATTTAAATTAGTATATAAGCATAAATTAATTATAATTAAACCTAAACATAAGAATAGTTAGCATTTATAAATGGGCATTTAGAAAGATAAAGTAAACTATTACTACTAATTCTTAATTTAATTAATTTTTTATATTTTTGTATAAACTAAACAATTTAAGCAAAGCAATTTATGATACTTTAAATAATTAATTAGTTAGAGTGCTAAAGCTAATTATTTTGAATTTTCTTAAATATTGATTTAATAGTTTAGTGATAGAAATATAAAGTTAAATTAATTAGATCTAATCTATTAAAAGATAAATAATCTATTTAATTAAAATAATTTAGACTTTTATAGAAATAAGAAGTTAGTAAAGTTAAAATTAACAGACAATTAAGTTCTAAGAACTAATTTATTTAATTTAATATCTTTTCTTTATTAATGAGCATTAATCTTTAAAATTGAAATAATTATACTTTTTAAATTAATGAAACTTAAATATTTTATAATTTTAAACATTTATTCTTTTCAAAAATATAAAAGTCTCTAATTTAAATTAATTTATATATATTTTTAAGAAAATTGCTTAACTTAAAGAAAATATAGCTACAATAAAAGTAAAAATGGAAAGATAAAAATTGCAGTATGAAGTTATTTAAAAAGAATGGATATTTAAAATTTTAATTCCTATGAAAAAAAGTGACAAACTTTTAAATTATTATTAAAAAATCAAGAACGTTTACCATAAATTATATGAAACGAAAACATTTGTAATATAAGTATTTTCTATAATTTTATAAAATATAATACAAATAAAAAATATATATAAATAAGTAATTTTATAAATAAATAAATTAATTAAAAAAATATGTATAAACAATAAATTAAAATTAAATTAGAAAAATATTAAAAAAAGTAAAAAAGAAATTAACTAATAAATAAAAAAAACTTAATTAAAAAATAAATAAATAAATAAAAATAAAAAATGGTAGAAAGGATTTAAAAATCTCCTATGCTGCTCCTGAAGTGATTAAGAAATAAGTGGCGGGGTAGACAATAGAAACAGCAACAGACCTAAGAAAAGCCTCTAAAAAAAACAGAAGTAGCGTATAAAAGGTAAAAAAGTTACATTGATCAACGAAGAACAAAGAAAAGGGCTGGAGTCGTAAGAAGCAGCTGCTGCAAGAGAATTTACTAAGCCGTAGTATCAAGAGAAACAGGTTTAAATTCTAATACATTTTTTCAGAGTTTAAACAGGAAATAAAGTAGTTCAGGATCGAAAACAGAAACCCACAAGACTTAGATTGCAGATATCTTGAAAAGGTAAGAGATTTTCAAGAAGATTTATGGTTGGAAACAAAATTGTGCCTTCAAAAATAGTCTCAGTAGGAAAATCTGTTCACTCAATACGACTAGCTCTTGGAATTCCAGATGAAGCAGATTGCTGAAGTTTACTCCCATTAGTTAGCATCTAGTTAGCAGCTAGTTAGAAGCTCTTATTCAAATAAAACTCGTCAAAGGATATGAGCCGTTGGAACTAGCAAACGCATCTTCAGATTTAGAATAAAAAAGCCAAGATTCCTAAACTTAAATGTTAATTAATGGAAATATGTATCCCAAATAATGATAAGATTAAAAGCCATAAAAAATAAAATAATTTTAATGGAGAAATTAGAAATAAGAAAAAAAATAGTTACTTTAATAGTAATAATAACGATACTATTTTTAGTCAGTTCTATTAAACGCTTAAAGGATATATTTAAAAGCCGAAATTATATAATATGCAAGGAGGATGGTAGAAGAGTAGCAAGGAGATTGATTCTGGTCAATTCAAATAGGTCCTGAGTTCACGAGGTTGAAATTCCTACAAGATCTCTAAATATTAAACGTTTTAAATTAATAATATTATTATATAAAAAATAAAATATTACAAAATTCTATTTTTACAACTAACTAATTCTTATCGAAATCATAAGTCATATTGATCACTTAGTAATATGAAAATTGGCGGAAATATTTATCCCCGAATGTCATTAATAATGTTATAAATTTATATAAAATAAAATTTGTCTACCATTCAATTTATCATCTATCTAAAAAGGAATAAAATATTTCTAAAGAAAATTAAAAGCACTTTGTAAAATAATTTTTAAACTAATTTTTATTTAAAATTAAGTATTTAAAATTAAGTTTAAATATAAATATTTATTAATAAATTAATAAAATAAAATGAATGGACTTATTAATTTCTTTGATATTTATCCAATGCTTATTAATTTCTCATACAAAAGATAAAAAGGATTTCATTCACTCTTAGGAATTATTTTATCCATTTGTACTTATTTACTCTTTATACTATCTTTCATAAGTATGGGATAAGATATGATTCTCAAAACTAATCCAAGTATCATTACTTAAACGATTAAATAAGATAAAGCCCTTGATAGTGAATAGGAATAAATAATAACACTTTTGCTTCGTATTTACAAATGCTTTAAGTAATATTATAGTTCCTCCTTCTTTTTTTACAATAGAAGTTGGATATAATATAATTAATTCTTCGGGCTCTTTTGGTGATATAATTCCAACAACTTAATGCAATGAAAGTTTCTTCAAAGGTTTCGAAGATTAATTTCATAAATCTTTTGCAAATTATAAAATATCAACATGTTTTGATTAAAATCTTTTGAAATAGGAGGATGGTGAAATGAAGCCAACATGAAAAGCATATGAATACAAATTAAATCATGTTAAAAACGAAACGAATTCGGAAATATAGTGTGCTCCAATAGAATAAATTGAGAAAATGATTGCAAAGAAACTATTTTTTACTGTTTTCTTCTCTGATAAAGTAGTTGATGCCACTAATTATGAAAATCCAATAAAGAGCATACTTAACACGTATTATTGACCTGTAGATATATATCAGACTAAATATACTTCTGTTTTATTTAAACCTTTAGAAATAATAACAGACGATGGATTTTTGCTGGAGAATTAATAAACAATTAAAGATGTCTTAATTGAGAAAACATAAACAGAGACAATTTCAAATTAAAAATTTACAAGTTCCTTTTATTTTTTTTCTTGAATTGTTTTCTTCTGATAACATACTTTAATATAAGAGAAGATATAAAAAGGCTCAAGATGTGGTTTCTTAAATAGGAGGTGTACTTAACATAATAATACTTTTAAGTTAAGTTCTTGTAATAATATACTCTAAATATGCTTTCACATATAACTTTATAAACGACATCTTTGAATTTGAAGATCTCTAAGAAAATATAGATTAAACCTTAAAAGAAAAAAGTATTCTGAATAAAAATACCTAAAAAAGCCAAAATTAAATTAATAATAGTGAAAAGAAATCTAAGAGTTATTCTAAAGTAGTTTAAATCTCTTAACAAGAGTAAGATTGGAAAAAGGAACGCAAAAAGGAAACTAAAAGTAAATTACCTTAAATTACTCCTGAAAATAATTAAAATTAATGTATAAAAGAAGAATAAAATGACATTTAAGAATAAGAAATTGGAATTCGTGATTTCATTAATAATTATTTGAGAAATAAATAAACTTAGATTATTGAGTCTAAGAGTGACTTAATTGACAAGACATAGATTGTTTAAAATTTGAAAGGTTAAAATTAAAGTTCAAATGATGAAGAAAATTAGAAAAACTAAAATAAATAAAACTAAAAATCTATTTCATGTTAAAACGTTATTTCTTAGCAAGAAATGGAAGTTCTTTCTAATACTTTAAACGAAAGTAATATTTAAGATAAAGAAGAAAATATTCAGGAATCTTAAGATAAAGAAAATATTGATTTTTCTAAGAATTTAGAACCTGTATAAACATCTAAGAACTAAATAAATCTTCACATGTCTAGCGAATTAAAGAGTTAATATTTTAGTAAAAAGTAAAAAAGGAAGATCATTTTAAAATTAACTTTTTCCTAATTCTACTTTTATAAATTTCTTAGTCTCTTCAAAAAGAACTAACCACTATTTTTAAATAAAAACCAGAAAAAGCTTTTACTCTTAGAAAAAGCTAATGATACAATTCAAGATTATTTATAAGCTGATTTTTTTAGTAAAAAAGTTGATAGAACTTGAGAAATTGAAAACTATAATCTTCAATGAAGATTAGTTAACAGTTTTTAATTATATTTCTAAGCCTAAAATTAAATTGAGTGAGATAAAATTTCAAGATAACTTCGAGTTTATGCTGTCTCCTTCTTTAAAGCCGTAGAAAAATTTTAAGTTCGAGAATTTTTAAGTTTACAATGAACTAGATAAAGTAATAGAATTTTGTAGTTAAGTTCTTAATAATGAAAGGGAAGATCCAAGAGACTTGAAGTTATTTAATTTAATAGATGAACATATTCTGAAGTATGTGGAATTGAAGAAAAGAGAATGATAAAACGATTATTTAATTTACTTAATTAAAATTTTATTATTATCTAAATTTTATTATTTAAAATTTATATATATCAAAAAATGAAGTCTAATTGATTAATTTTAATTTGTTTTTTTCGATTTTAAATCTTTTAATTCTGTTAAATTTATTTTATTTATCTTTCTCTCTTCTATATTTATTTTTATCATTAATTTATCTAGTTCAAACTGATTTAAAAATAAAAAATAAACCTTTTTATATTCTTATGAAATTTTATATTTAATTTTTATGATTAAAAATTGGTACTATTTTTTATGTAAAAATTTAAAGCGAAAACTCTATATTCCTAATTAATCATTTATATTATAAAAATATTTTACCTTTATCAATAACTTTATTAAATTTATTGCTTTCAATATCATTAATAGATTTTTTTTAATAAATTTAAAGCTTATTATTAAAATTTGTGGGTAATCTTATTTTTAATTTTTAATTTATTTATTAAAGTTTAAAATTAATATTTTTTGAAAATTCTTATATTTCTAATTTTCAAATACCTTATATGTGATTTTTATATTTCAATTTATTTATTAAAATTTTAATGTAACTAATTTTTTTAATTTTAATCTATAAGTTTAAATATATATACTTAGCTTTACTTTATTTAAATAATATATTTTCTTTATTTTTAATTTTATTTTATTCTTCTAAGCTTATTAAAATCAGTTAAAGTTAATTTTAGGTTTTTAATAATTTTTTTAATTTCTTTTGGTTTAGACAATAATTTTATGAGTAACTTTATATTTTTCATAAAAGTTATATCAATATAATAGATAAAATTACATTTTAGATTTAGGTATTTCAGCCTCATCACGTCCTAACAGATATATTTCTTTGTTAGTAATTAAAAGTTTAAAACGTTGATCAATTACGAAATCTGTTCTTTACTGTAACATACTCCATTTTTGCTTCTACAACTTCTTAATTACAAAACTTAAATCTAATCTTGTTTCATTTATTAATTCTGTCTTTTTTTAATATATCGTTTAAGTTTGACTTCAAGCTTTTATCAACATATACTTTTTAAATCTCGAAACTGTTAAAGATTATATTTTTTAATTTGATCTAGCTTTATCGCTCCAATTCTTAAAATTTTCTTGTGCCACCACATAAATGTTTTCTTTATTTACAATGTAGCAACATTTCTTGAATTTTGATTAAAGTAATTTAATTTAAAAATTAACTAAATTTCTATTTTTTAAATATCTAATTAGATTTTAAAAGTAATTCATTTAGGAGTTTATCATTTTTTATATTTATTATTCATTATTCCTTAAATTTAATAATTTTATTGTTAAGTAAACTTAACTGATTCTTTTAATGCTTCATAAGACTTAAAGATTATTTCTAACTAATAAATCTTTATTCTATGTCTTCTTTTTCTTTTGGTATTATTATTTTTGTTAATCTATAATTATCTTTTTTAATTTTATCCCTTAAAGTGAATAATACCAGGAGGAAAATAATGTAATTTAATGATTGAATGAATAAACTACTTTTAAAATAATAATATATAAATAGTAAAAATAATATAATTGAGATAGTTGATATATCAGAGGAAACTTTTATTTAAGCAATTAATATTTTATTAAGGAAAACTTAAGGAGCCAACTAGACTTAATAGTATAGGATATTAAAGAAGAAACTTTGAATAAGAGTAAATAAAGATATGCATAAACAATATTTCCTCAAAAGCTAATAGGAATTTATCATAGAGCTGGTTTTAATTAACATGTTCGATTATATAATTAATTATAATAAGTAAAAAAGCAAATATTTAGTCAAGAACTGCTAATATAATTCCAAAATAATAAGCAAATCAAGAAATAGCAAAAATAGATTAATAGATAGAAAAACCATAAGAAACTACTAGTATTTCTTTGATATATAAAAAATTATATCTAACCAAAATTTTCTGTAAATAAAGATAATTTATATATAAAAAGATATTGATGGAGACTAATTACTCTAGCAAATAGTAGAAACTCAAAAAGAAGACCGAAATAAATGTTTGAAAAGGATTTAAATTGAAAAAATATCAGTATTTAAGCTAGAATAGATTAGAAGCCATTTATATTTTATTCAAAGTCACGTATCTGTAGAACTAATGTGTGATTTCAATTAATTTTAAGATTTTTTGGAAGATTTTTTATAAATTAATACATGATATCCAAGTAAAAGCAACGTCACAATAGATTATGAGTTGTTGAGCTATGTCATAAGAATTTTAATTTAATTTTAAATTTAAAAACTTAATAAATCCAATTTCTTTTTGAATGATTTTAAGTATTCGTAATGTAAACTTAACTAAAATATATAAATATTTTAAATATTTTTATTTCTTTAATGTAATATATTTTATAAATAAATTTTAAAATTAATTAGGTTATTCATTTAATTAAACTTTTAAGAAGAAGAAACTATTTTAATAAAAATGTTAATGAAATGAAGTAACTGGTATAAATCAGATACCCCATTTTAAATATGTTTGTAAAGTTCAAGCATCATTTTTTTCATCTTCAAACTTTTCTCCATCTCTTTTGTACTTCTTGTTGAACCTCTTTAGGCTTGAATTATTTATTCGTGTTTTTACCGTAAAATTAATTTCTGTAAATCCATGTGGAATTATTTATTTGAAGGACTATATCTGTTTATTTTTGAGAAGTTAATTGTTAATTTATGAAGAGTTTAAAATAATATTTTAATTTTTCCAGGAAATTTATTAGAAAAATTCCTATGTGAGTCCAAATAGTAGATGCATTCGAAGATATTTTTAAATGAATTTTTACTTCCGCAATGGACAGAACACGCTTTCCACTGGATATTGATTCTTATAAAAATTATATTAAAAATTATAAGATTAAATATACAATTTAAAGATAGAAATTATTTTTTAGTATTCTTTGTTAAGTTTAATTTGATTTAATGCAGGAAATTCAAAATTTTTTAGTTTTCTCGAAATTATAAGTACTAAAGCGCAGTTTTTTTGTTGCTTTCTTCTGTAAATTTTTTATGGAGTAGAAGAATTATATTGTTTTCATTTTTATATTAAATCAGTATTTTCTTAACTGCTAACAATATATCTTTAAGATTTTGCAAAAATCGAAAGATATAAGGATTTTTAGTTAATATCTGTTCTTCAATCAAGAACCTTTATTGATAAATATAAAAAAAATTATATTTTGTTTAGATAAAGCAATTACAACATGATTTGGCATTTTAATTGGATAAATATCTTATTTAGCATATTTTAGCTTAAAATCACTTTTTTATTAGTTGGATTTAAAAATTAAGCTCTTAAATATGTAAAAAAATAATATTAATTTAATTATAACTCTTCAATATTAATATATATTTGAAATAATTAGCTAAATAATTTTATTTATATTATAAGTTTTTATATTAGTTTAAATTTTTTTAACGGTAGGCAAGTAGGAAAATTATTATTTTAAGTTAAGTAAATAAATTATAAACTTTAATAGATATAATAATGCAAGAGAAAGAAATAGTATTTGGAGTAATTAGATTTTGCTATTCATATAGTCTTTGTATATGCTTTTATATTTTACTCTATTCTAATAGTTTACAATAATAAATAATAAATAAATAAATAAACTCGATTATAGAGCGTGCAGAACTCTCGATGGTATGTAGCTCTTTAAATTAATTTTTATTTAAAGTTAATAAATCTTCTCCTTAGAAATTTCCTCTGGTACTTCACTCCTTTGAAAATTCTATCTTCATAATGGCATGATCAGAGTGATGCCCCAATAAATCTAATTGTCTGGCATCTTACAACAGCCGTTACTCAATGCTTCTAGCTCTTTCCTCTTGGTTCCTGCAAGACTCTTGCTCAGTTTGTCGCTTTTGGAGTACTTCCTGATACTTGTGTTAAGTTAATCTCAGTTGAATGATTATTCCTCCTTATTTAAAATATATATCATAATATTATTTAAATTTTAGCTAAAAATAAATTTTTTAATAATTTTATCTTTTAAATTCTATTTTAATCCTTAAAAGCAATCTCTTAGCAAAGATACTAATATTTAAAAATTGAATCTATAATTTTAATTTTTTAACTATTTTATTGATAATATGAACATCTGAGTTTTTGCATCATTTTTATTAATAAAGTTTTATGTATTGGATGACTATCAAAATTTAGAATTAATTGCTTTGTCTAATTTTTCATTTGCTAAAAAAGTTATAAATTTGTATTTTCTCACTCTAATTAAAAATAAAAAATAAATATTAAAATTAACATTTTTATTTTGTAGATATAATCAAAATATGTATTATATAATAGTCAGAATATTTAATTTAAATAATTTTTATTGTAAAACTTTATTTTTCTTGAAATAATTAAATGTTAATAAATTTAAATATTTTTCTCAATTTAATCATAAAGTTTCTAAACATTTTTACATAATTATTTTAATAATAAAAATAATATTTATATCATAAAATAATATAATAAAGTGATATACCTTTATTTTATTTACCGCGAATTAAAGAATTTTATTACTTTACTGAAAATTTTGGAAATATACCATTTTTACTATGTTTCCCCTATTTCTTCTTCTGTATCAACTTATTCTTCATTCAGTTCCATTAATTCTTCACTTATTTTATATGAATATATTTATTTTATTATATATAAAATATGGATGTCGGCCGTGGTCAGAAGAAATAGTAGGTAATCTGGTGCAATATATACTGCATTGCGAGTAATCTCACACTAGATGCCACCACGATGAAGAGTGGACAAGTTTGGAAGAGATATACCTAAATTATCTGAAATTTATGGACATCAGTATGAATGTTTGACTAATATCATTATTTACTAATTTTAATTGGATCTTATTTAAGAAGACTGGAGTATTTGCATCAAGAATAATTTTTAAAAAGTAGATTCCTCATTTGGAGAAGTTGACGTGACTTAATGTACAGCTAGAAAGTCACATGAAGAATAAGAAAACTTATATTAATATTAATAATAATAATATTGAAAGAACTGCGCACCAATAATATGCTACACGTTCTATAATCAAATTTATTTATTATTTATTTATTTATTTATATTATTTTAAATAAAATAAAATCTATTTTCAATTTACATTTTTCTTTAATTTTAAAATGTTTTTCTTAGGTTAATTAATCTTCTACTTTTTTAGATAAATTTCAGTTTTTACTCATATTTTTTAGAATTAAATTAAACATTTAATAGCATAACATATCCTAATTTATTATTTTAATGTCACCTTTATTTGGTTTACCACATGCTAGAATTTGTAAAAGTATTTTCTTATCAAAAATCTTCGATATTTTATTCAATTGGCCTTTCTTGGTTTGAGGTTTAATAATTTGTTTCTTTTCTCCTCTTGATAATGCTTGCAAGTTAAATTCTAATTTTCATGTCTCGAATCAACTCTGTGTAACTTAAAACTTTGGAGCTTCTAAGTAAGGCTAAAATATGTTTTCTTATATAGACTTTCGTTTGATATGCAATAAAGTTCAAATTTTTTTAAAATCTCTCTTTTTGTTAAGGAATATTATTTCTTCTTGAATCAATATTATTAGTTTACCTTATATCCATTTTTTTTACAATATCATCATCTTATTTCTATTTTCTAATAGAAGAAGCCAAGGACGGATTCTATTCTACTCTTAAACTTGGATTCGCTTGTTTGCATCTCTTAAGAAAAGGTCTGCTAGTATAATTTTTGCTTAGGGTTCTATTAATTCATCAGTTTGCTTGCATAAGAGAATGGGTTATTTATTTATGTTTTAACTTCTTTTGTTAGCTTTAAATTATCCAATTGTAATAATTATAAGTCGTTAGAAAGGTCTTACTGATTATTAGGTTTTGCTGGAGAAGTTTGTTATTTCTTAGTTGTCATTTTTTAAAATTATATAACCTAATTTTTGTTTTTACCTCTTATAAGAAGATTATAGTTTCAAATGTGCTCATTTTATCCCACTTTGTAGTATTTTCTAAGTATGGAAGTATTCTTTGCATTTAACCATATTTTCTTTTGGTCAATATATCTCTTATAGTATCTTTAACAAAATTATCAATTTTCTCTCTTATCGTTTCCTAAAAGATCACACTAAATTTTAGAATCTGTAGCTACCTCAAATTATTTGTACTAAACCAAGATTTAGGAGTGTAATTTTGATCTTTATATATTTTAGATTATGATTCTCTAAATTTATATAAATTGTTATTTTCTTCGTATTATTATTAGCATATATTTGTAATATGATTATCATCTTTTCTTCTCTATTTCAATATTTTCAGGTTTTCTTAATTTGTTGGAGTCTTTCATATAAAGTTTTTGATATTCCACTCAACATCCTTATAATATAAAAAGTTATAATATTTCTTATTTCCGATGTTATTGTACATTATATGGTTATAATATAAAGGATTCAATGCAATAACTTCTATATCACATAAAAGTCTGTATGTCTTACATTCTTTCTATTGGGAGTATATTATTTGGAACTTTATTATTTCATTTATCGCTGTTCTTATACATTTGATTTAGTGTCCTAGGTATTTAAATTTCCTTACTCTTTCTATATTCATCCCATTATATATATCAACTCTCGATTTAACTTATAATTTTCATTATATAGCATCTATTTCATTCTTCTGCATTTTACATTTTTTGTATCAATTAACTTATTCCTACAATACGATTACCATATCCTGTAAATAATATGGATGTATTAGAAGTGTTATGTCGTTGCATATGCTTTATTATCTCAATAATTCAATATTTATCAAATATCTTATCTTATTACCGAATCTAAGGCAATATCAATAATATTACTGTTATTTTTAAATTGCTTTATTGAGCTCATTCTTATATAGTTCTAGAATTAAATATTACTATGAGCAGGATTTGCCTGTCTTGAATTCATATTATAAGTCGTATTCACATCTATATAGACAAATACAAATAGCCATCCTTTATTTATTTTAAAATATGATTAATCAGTGATATTGGCCAATTATTAGCTTAATATTTCCTTATTTATGTATTATTACTACATTGATTCCTTGAGTTAGCATGCTATTTTTCCTAATTTTATTATATTTATTTCAAATTACGTCGTTAGATTTACAGTTACTCCCCTAAAACTTTCTAACATCTTTTTATGTTTGATACGTCCGCAGTTTTTCAACTAGATATCTTTGCAATATATTTTTTTATGGCTTCTTCTTTTAAATATAAATTATTTTCATTCTTAAAAGCTAAATAATGTTTTATCTCCATTTTTATTTAACCCTTTTCAGCTTTCTTGAAATCTCTATATATTCTCTTCATTAACCAAATTTCATGGTACATTTTTTCTCTTATTTATTCATTGTAACAAGCCTTTCAGTTTTCTTCAAATCATCTTTATTGATTTAATCCAAGATAATTCTAAATAATGTTTTCTATTGGTTTTCTCCTGTTTTATATATTTTCTTTAAGCTTTTTATTTTATACTTATGTAGTATTCAATATTTTCTTTACTTTATCTAATTAAATTTTTTGCCATTTATTTAATTATTTTCTTAATCGCTTTGTTTTTTCTATATATTTATATTTTCTTAAAAAATTAGCAAAGTATACACAAGTTTATTTAATTTCTGCTTAGATTAATTTTTTCATTTCATTTTAGGTAATATGATTTCTTATCTAGCTTCTGTGACTTCGAAGAATTATTAATGTAACTATTGATTAAATTTTTCGAATTTTTTTGCTTTTTTAAAAATTTTTGTAATATAATCTTCTTAGTTGCAATCTTTATCAATTTTCAACTTTTTAACTAATAACTACCAAGATTAAATAACACCTTATATCCTCTACTGAAAAAAAGTTATGCTAATTATACTTTAAATGATTCATTATTTTGTTAAAAATAATAATAATAATAGATAAAATTGTTTAGAGGTCTTCTTGGATTTTACCAATTTCTCTCTTCCCAACCAAGATAATCTGGTGGATAAAAAGGAAAGTTTATAATTTCATTTCTATTTTTCTTGTCTTAAATCTTGATTTATCATCTCTCTCCATCTTTCATCCATCTACCTTGCTACTATTCTTTTGGCACTTGTCTCTTTAATTTGATAAATAGATCCTCTCTCAGTAATATAAATTCTTTCTGTCAGTCTGTTAACCCTCTAATTAAATTCATTCTTGAATAAATATAAATTTTTTCACTTTTGTATTAGTGTCCTTTTTTCTTGCAGAAATAACATTTTCTACTATTTTTGTATTCTGATAAATTTTCGGTTTTTTTTTCAATTTCCATTTGACAAACTTGCTAATTGTTTTAAGACTATTCTTGAATTTGATTTTACTCCAATATCACAATTGGTTCTAGTTATTATGCCCGTTCAATTTATTTAATCAATTATGGCTATGAGTCTAATTTTATTTACTATATTTGCTAAGAGCAGTCAGTTTGAATTTTTTCAATATGTATCCATTTCTCTTTCTTATTTCATTTATCTGTCTTCAATGTTTTCACAATTCTCTTTCAATATAAGAATTTAATCCTTAAATTTCTTTACTTCATTAAGTAAAATTTGTACTAATTCTGTAAGTTATTCAATGCTATTTTATCCTCACTGAGATTAATTTTTGAAAGATCTTAATCAACTGGAATTTCTTATTACTTTGGAGGTGCGAATATTATCTTCCTCGATTTTGATTGCTTCTATTTTTTCTCTTCAGTTTCATATTAATTTTACTTTTCTAATTTTATTTGATAAAAAGCTGGGCTTCATTTTTTTAAAAATCTGTTAAAAATTAGACAAATTTTAATTTTCTTTTTCCTGTTATAGTAATATAGGTTGTGTCTTATATTAAGTCATTACATTCTAGTTTTAATTCTTTTATTGTATTTAATATTACTATTTGGTTGGGTTTAGTTGATTAGATAGAAATTATTGCATAAGCACATTGAAATCTTCTAATACTAATATTATAATGGTACTTAAGAAATAGCAGACCTCTCCAATAAAACCTAATAACTATGAGTGGGATATAACTAACGACCTTTTCCTCCTTTATATGGAAAACTAAAAATTAACAAAAATTATTAGGAAATGGGGAACAGTACTCGTTTTTATGACCTTTTTACTGTCACAATAGATTTTCTGTTCTCATGAATACAACTTTCTCATTCTTAAAATTCCGTTTTAGAAACCCCCTTATATAAATTTCCTCGTCATCAGAACGAAAAATTATTTTTATTAATTTAGTTCTTCTTGGATTTCTTTTAATTTCTGTTCATTAATCCTATTTTATCTTTTAGAGTTAGATTCTCTAGTTCATTATTTCTATTTTATCTTGTCTTATCTATATTTGACTCTGTCATCTCTGTTGTACCTTATATATCTTACGCCTGTAAATTCTGTTAGAATAGCAGTAAAACTTATTGATTTCAGTAAATCCTTAACGTGTTTCTTCGAAGTTAATTTATATTTGCTATATTAATATTGTAAATGGCCAGATTTGCTGCAACATCAGCATAATTTAATTATTTTTTTGAGAATAACTGTTTGTTCATTTTTCATACATATCGACGTTTCTATTTGCTTAAAGTTAATTTATTTAATTTTTTTGAAATTTATTCTCTATCTATTTCCTAATTCATTTCGGTTATTTAATTTTTTGTAATATTTCCTATATTCTCTCTTGTAAAGTTTACATTTCATCTCAAGTTTTTAGGGGCTATTCTTCTATGCTTATAAAAATTCATCTCTATCAGGAAATTTTTATTTCTTTTGGGCTTAATCCAGAAAGCCTACCTTCATTCTACAATGTTATAAACGATTTCGTTCAGTACTTGGTTCATTGAAAGGAGAAAATTTCTTTTTTTAAACTAACTATTCTTATTATTAAATTTTTTCTTCTATTTCTTCGAGAGTATAATGTCTTAATTTTGATATTTTTTTTTCTTCTAAATATAATAATAATTAATTATAATGGATCTAAAATTATTAGGTTAATCTCTTTTAAGTTAAATTGTATTTGCTTTTGTGGAAATTCTGTTGCTTCTTTTGAAAATGCTCAAATATATCTTGCTCTTCTTTTTCTTAAAATCTTTCTCTAAATTTCAGTCCTCTTCTTCTTTGTCACTACACGTCCTTTAGTTACTTCAAATATTTTTTTCAATATTATATTATTTACTTCCGTTAATAATTAGTGTAATTCAGTCTTTAATACAGTTTTCTTCTATAATAATTATTTTCTCTTGAACAATATATTTAGATCAGTTTGGTCTATAGTCTTGTTTCCTCTATTCTTTATCTTTATTTGAAATATTAACATTATCCTACAAAATGTCTTTTATTCTTGCAGAATCAATATCTTAATATATTTCTCCGATTATAGATATAAATTAACTTTTTGGTTTTTCTCAATGTTCATAGGATATTGATTTAGTTTAATTGAACTATTGATTATGTCTATAAGATATACTGGTTTAGTCTCTCTTCTATATATTTTAGTTAGAAATTTATCTGATCCACTTCCGATTTTTTGCTAATTTACTTTTTTTAATTAATTATTTGTTTGTTAAATCTTCACCACTGTTTATAACAAGATCTTAATTTTTTCGTTTAATTCCAGGATTTAAATTTTTAAGGTCTGATTTTGCAAAATAGTTGCTATTTCTCTTTTAACATTCCATAGTTATCTTTATCTTTTGTCTAGGTCTAAATCATTTTCTATTATAAATAAAGTACGAAAAGAAAGATTGCTGTTATTGTAAGAATATGACACAAAATAAGAATTACAATTTTTTCAAGAAAAAGAAAAACTTAAAAAGAAGATTAAATTTCAGTGACATGCAATAAATGACAAGCTATATATAATAATGCAGATTTCAGAGGGGAATTACCAGAAATCACGATAAAAGAAAAGAAATATAAACATCTAATACTTGGAGGTTTGCTTGGATAGAGAACGGTAATATTTGAAGATAATAAAAAATCAAAAAAAACTAGAAATTTTTAATTATCTAATAAATAATATATAATCTCTGGAAAAAAAGATGAGAAGCATTTAGAATAAACTTTGAAAGGGTTTACCTTCTGAATTTGAAACCAGTTTTATCAACTTTTTATTTAAAATTAAATGTTTGATTATATAATATCATATACTAATATGGAGTCATCTTTATTTAATTTTTCACTAATTAATTTGTTTAATTTATTATCAATCTTGCACATATTATGATTAAAAATGATTCCTCTTCTTTTCTATGTTTTAAAATTGGAAATTCATTATCCCCTTATTCTTAAATATTTAAATTTTTCTGAAGGCTGAAATAAGAAGGAAATAGAGGAAATTCAGGTGTTTGTGATAAGTATGCATCTAAATAAAGTTTTTCCAAAAATTATTAAAGCATCTTATTCAATCATTTGATACTTCTCCATCTTCTTCACGGTTAGCAATATGTGAAGACAGGAAAAATCTTAGGCTTGGACTTCAGCTTCCAAGTACGGATACTGAATCATTGGAAAGTCTTTTTACTGCTATAAAGAACTCTCGAATTAAAAGTCTCTTCCTATAACTCTTACGCTCTTATCCATGGTTATATTTATTGCAAGACGAATACTAATATAGTTTATACTGTATCAGATTGCCTATTAGAATTTAATGATTAATTGTCTGTTTTTTTAAACTTTTATATAAAATAAAAAATATTAGAAAATAAATAGATTAAATATAATTTAGCGACTAAAGAAGGAAAATATTTAAATAGCCAGAAATACAAATGTTATATTCATACAAGCAACTAAAAATTAGTAATTTTATTAATTATAACAAAATTTATAAGAGAACATCTTATGAAATTTTAAAATTTATATGTATAAAAAAATCTTTAAAATTGAGAAACTTTTAAACATAATATAATAAAATATATTCATAAAAAGCAAAATTATTTTAAAAATTAAAGAAAATTCTCTTAAAAATACATAGAGAAAATCTAATAATGTTAAGTGCTAAAAAAACTAAATGGAAAAAGAAACTAATAATTAAAATTATTAGATATTTCTATATTTCCAATGATTAAGATAAAATACAAATTTGGACATAGTAGAAGAAATCTTAGAAAAAATTTGCTATGAAAAAATTAAAACCCCTTTGAAGAAATCCCTTTTAGAACTCCTTTCTAATTAAAATAGAATTTAGTTATTAATAATTATAAAATGAACAAAACTTTTAAGTTAAAAATAAGAAAATAAAATTTAATTTTATTAATGGTTAAATATATTTAAAGTACCAAATAAAAAAATATTAAAATTTAAGAAATAAGAATAATGAAAAATAAATTTTAAACTTAAATAATTTAAATCATTGTGTGAAAATTATCTTCTTCTAAATAAATTAAAAATTTAAATTGCTTGTTTATGCTAAATTTAAGCATACAAAAATTTAATATAAAATATACTAAAAACTAGCAAATTTTTATCTTTATTTAAATTATTTTAAAATTATAAAGTAGAAAAGTAGTTTTAAATTAAAATCTTAAAAATAAATGCTACTCCAATATCAGTTTATAGACTAGATAATAACTTTAAAAATATTTAACTATATTAAATTTAAGAGTTTAAGCAATTTTAAAATAAAATAAATTTACTAAACTTGCTAAGTTAAGATTAATAATTAAAATAAATTACTCAGGTTTCGGATTTTAATTCATTTTATTTTTTAAATATGAGTAACAGAACCCAATTATATAAAAAAATATTCATCACCTCCTTATCTATCAGAATAAGACAACGTACAAGTCATAGACATTTCTAAACATTTTTAACAACTAAAAATTTAATAAAATTAAAGCAAAAAATAAAATTTTAGGGAGAATAATTTCTTTATAAAAATATTTTTTAAGAAAACCGAAATTTTATCTTTTGTTATCTTTTAGCTATTGAAATAGTTATAAAAACTTAAAATTATCTTATTTTAAATATTATATTTTTAATTAAAATTGTTATTAAATCATTCTCTTTTCTTCAATTCCACATACTTCAGAATCTATTCGTCTATTAAATTAAATAACTTCAAGTCTCTTGGATCTTCCCTTTCGTTATTAAGTACTTAACTACAAAATTCTATTACTTTATCTAGTTCATTGTAAACTTAACTATTCTCGAACTTAAAATTTTTATTCAGCTTTAAAGAAGGAATCAGCGTAAACTCGAAGTTATCTTAAAATTTTATCTCACTCAGTTTAATTTTAGGTTTAGAAATATAATTAAAAACTGTTAACTAATCTTCATTGAAGATTATAGTTTTTAGTTTCTCAAGTTCTATCAACTTTTTTACTAAAAAATCAGCTTACAAATAATCTTGAATTGTATCGTTAGCTTTTTCTAAGAGTAAAAGCTTTTTCTGGTTTTTATTTAAAAACAATGGTTAATTCTTTTTGAAGAGACTAAGAAATTTATAAAAGTAGAATTAGAAAAAGTTAATTTTGAAATGATCTTCCTTTTTTATTTTTTATTAAAAGTATTGACTCTTTTATTCACTAGACATATGAAGATTTATTTAACTTTTAGATGTTTATAAAGGTTCTAAATTCTTAGAAAAATCAATATTTTCTTTATCCTAAGATTCCTGAATATGTTTTTCTTTATATTAAGTATTATTTTCTCTTAAAGTAGTTGAAAGATTTTCCATTTCTTGTTAATAAGCAACATTTTAGCATTAAATAGATTTTTAGTTTTATTTATTTTATTCTTTTTGATTTTTTTCATTTATAGGACTTTCATTTTAACTTTTCATATTACTATCAATTTATGTCTTATCAATTAAGTCACTCTTAGACTCAATAATCTAAGTTTATTTATTTCTCAAATAATTATTAATGAACTCCCGAATTCCAATTTCTTATTCTTAAAAGTCATTTTATTCTTCTTTTGTACATTAATTTTATTTATTTTCAGGAGTAATTTAAGATAATTTACTTTTATTTCCCTTTTTTTTGCGTTCCTTTTTTCATTCTTACTCTTGTTAAGAGATTTAAACTACTTTAGAATAACTCTTAGATTTCATTTCACTATTATTAATTTAAGTTTGTTGATTTTAGGTATTTTTATTCAGAATAATTTTTTCTTTTAAGCTTTAATCTATATTTTCTTAGAGATCTTCAAATTCAAAGATGTCATTTGCAAAGTTATAAGTGAAAGCATATTTAGAGTATATTATTACAAGAATTTAACTTAAAAGTATTATTATGTTAAGTACACCTCCTATTTAAGAAGCTACATCTTGAACCTTTTTATATCTTCTCTTATATTAAAGTATGCTATCAGAAGAAAACATTTCAAGATAAAAAACATCAGAATTTTTTAAATCTAAATTTGAAAAAGTTTCTACTTAGGTTTTTTCAATTAAGACATCTTTAATCGTTTATTAATTCTCCAACAAAAATCCATCGTCTGTAATTATTTCTAAAGGTTTAAATAAAACAGAAGTTTATTTAGGCTGATATAAATCTACAGGTCAATAATACGTGTTAAGTATGCTCTTTATTGGATTTTCATAATTAGTGGCATCAACTATTTTGTCAGAGAAGAAAACACTTAAAAATAGTTTTTTTGCAATCAGTTCCTCAATTTATTCTATTGGAGCACATTTTATTTCTGAATTTGTTTCGTTTTTACATATTTTAACTTATATTCATATGCTGCTCATGTTGATTTCAGTTCACCATCCTCCTATTTCAAAAGACTTTAGATCAAAACATGTTGATATTTTATAATTTGCAAAAGATTTATGAAATTAATCTTCGAAACCTTAGTAAAAACTTTCGTTACATTAAGTTGTTGGAATTGTTTCATTAAATAAGCCCGAAGATTTAATTATATTATATCCAACTTCTATTGTAAAGAAAGAAGGAGGAACTATAATATTATTGGTAATATTTGCAAATACGAAAGCAAAAGTGTAATTGTTTTTTCCGATTCATTATCAAGGACGTTTATCTTATTTAATCGTTTAAGTAATGATACTTGGATTAGTTTTGAGAATCATATCTTATCCCATACTTATGAAAGATAGTATAAAGAGTAAATAAGTACAAATGGATAAAATAATTCCTAAGAGTGAATGAAATCCTTTTTATCTCTTGTATGAGAAATTAATAATCATTGGATAAATATCAAAGAAATTAATAAGTCCATTCATTTTATTTTATTAATTTATTAATAAATATTTATATTTAAACTTAATTTTAAATTAAAAATAAAAATAGTTAAAAATCTTTTAAATTTACGAAGTATTTTGAGTTAAAAAATTTAATCTTTTTTCATATAATGTTTTAATTTTTTTAAAAGTGACTAATTTTTATAAGTTTTTATTTTAATAAGGATGATAGAAAGTAGTATATTTTTGCTGACTTTCTCATGACTTAAGCACAAATTATTGGATTCGGTTTTAATTTGATAAGAATAATCCTGCTTTAAAATTAGAAATTTGCAATGCTTCCTTTCTTATTTTAAAGATATAAATTTTTTAATTATCTCATTTTTGTTAACTTAATTTAATATATAAATGAATTTTTTTATTTTATTTAAAACAATAAAATAATTTTTTCTCGTTTTTTTCATGCACATGAAATTTAAAATTCCCATGCTTTTAATTAATATTTTGTTTAAAATTTGGCTATTTTTTATTTAATTCCATTTTTTTGTTGTTGTCAAAGTTAAATATATTAAAAGTAAGTATTTTCCTTGAAAGGAAATCCAGAAAGACGCAATACAATACTTAAGATGTAAAGATAGAAAATATAGAGTTTTTATTTTAAGATACAAATGTTAATTTTAAAATAATATTAAATAAAATAATTTTATTTTTCTTCTAGTTTAATTTTATTATTCTTTTGATTTAAAAATATTTTAATTTTAAATTAAGTATTATTTGTTTATACTTTATAATATTCTATTTAATTCTAATTTAGTAGAGTCTTATACCTAAATTAATACTTTTTACTTAAATTCTTAATTGAAAACTTTAAATAGCTTAAAAAAAATGTTCACTAAATATTTTATTTTAAAATCTAAAGTTATTCTGTTGAAAGTACTTGGCTTTGTCAACAAATTAACTAAATCTTAAATGCATACTATTTTAAATAAAGCTTGCTTAATTTTTATTAATATTATGCTAATCTTTAATTTTAATTTTTTTTTATTTATTATAATAAAATATTCAGCCTACAAAAATTATTTTTAATTACTAAATCGACGAAGAAAGGGTAAGAAGGTGCAAAACTCAAAGAAAATAAAATAGAGTAAATTCTCGTCATACAGTTAAAGAATGGAATCCTTACTTCTAAAAATCAATAGGAATAAGAGCAGCCCTTCAAGAAACTATAAATCGTTGCCCCTGATATTCAAGAAATCTCCTTATCTAACTCCAGATTCGAGTAATAGCTTGCTCTTGAGTTAATTGAGATGTGACTAGAGGTCTAGTTACTCAGATCTAAAATCTTTCAAGTGCAAAAGATTTTTGAGGATTTAATTTAGGAACTTTATTTTTTAGGATTGATCTAAAGAGAGAAGTCTAAAGAAACGATGGGAAAACCCTCTTAGCCAAGAAAACTATATAATCTTAGAAAGAAATTCTGGGGTAAGGAATTTACTTCCTAGCGTAACTAAAAAACCTTTAACGGGATCCTCCAAAAAAATCTAGCATGAAAATTTAGCGAGTTGGAATGAGAAACATTCCTTTGTAGCTAAACCCCCAGTAGGCTAATAAATCATCCAAAAAATAATTCTTAGAAAAACCTAGGGATGGAAACCCTACTGAAACTGTAAGGGATTCTTCTCTTAATAAATAGATTTCTGGCGATAGTTAGAGGCTGAGAAGGCACGTCGCGAAAGGAAGTAAAGAAGGAGCAAAACTAGAAATTCTACTGAGGTTAACATCTCTTTTGCAACTTTTCTAGGAGGTTTTATGGGAAGCGCTTGTACTAGAATAGAATAAGAAAGTAGAAAATAACATTTTAGGGAAAAACATGGAACATATACTAACTGAGAAATGAAGTTTCAGCAACATACAGGAATATCTAGACAAATAGGAACGGAGGAAAAATCATTACAAAAAAGATCCAACATGAGTAAAGATTTAAGAAGAGCTCCAATGAAGCAAAACTACTTAACTTTTAAAAGTGATTAAATATTAAAAAAATATTAGAGCTTATAAATAAATATTTTTCATACATAAATTGATATAATTTAAATAGAAATTACAAAAAAGATATATTAAAATTTAATGTTTTTTATATAAAAAGGCATTAAAAAAGAAATAAGCTAACTTTATTTATTTACTCTCAAATATTAATGATATTTATAATTTAATTTAATAAAATGTTTTATTTATAATTTATAATTTTTATTTTTAAGTTAGTAAAATAAAAATTATTTTTTGTTAGGAGTAATAATTTACAATAACAATAATAGAGAAATTTTAACTTATCTAAATTAAGGAATAATTATTATTTAAGAGTATTTTTAAAGCAAAAATCTTAATTTCGAATAGCTAATTTTACTTTATAAATCTCAAAATTTTAGATTAAATCATACTATTTTTCTATCATTTTAAATAGAACAGGAATTCATTAATATACTTATTAAATTTTTTAAAATTATCTATTAAAAGGATTTAAATATTTTATTTATTTTAGATAAAATAAATAAATAAATATATAATTTTGGCTATTTAATGGATATTTGTAATTATTTTTAATCCTAAAATATTTTTGGAAACTAGTTTAAAAGATTATTCTGTTTATTAATAAAATTAAAAAAAATAAATAAAAAATAAATTCGATTATAAAGCGCTTAGCATCTCGTTGGTGCGCGACTCTTACAATATCTCAATATATATCCTTTTCTTCAAGTAAGCCTAAAAGTAATAGAAATTCTACTCTTATTAGTTACATATCCTCATCATTTTCATCTATATTATCTGTTATTCTTTTGTCTTCTATATATCTACCTTTATTAGATCTTTATTGTAAACTTTTTTTATTTTTTCTTACATATATTACGAATTTTCATTTATAATTTTTTCTTCTTAATCAAGCTTTTATAAACTCATAAAAATTATCCTTTTCCTCCTCTATAATCTTTTCTTATTTCTCTTTCCATTATATTTTTTTTAGATATCATTTTTTCTAGTATATTCATATAATCTTTTTTATCAATTTAACTTGAGATCTTTTTACTTTTCTTAGGTTCTAATGAATTTATCGAATTTGGCGTTACCTCATATTTTATAAAGTAGTTTCACTCCTTATCTTTCTACTCCTATTACTCTTAGATTTCAAATACATATTATCTTTCTTCTTTGTATTCTGAACATTTTCCATGATATATCTTTCATCTTCACTTGCATCATTACAGAAAGAGCATTGGCTTGATATGACTAGGTGTCATTCTTTTAAGCAATCCTAGATCTCATTAATCTCGTTCTTATTCTAAATATGTAGCATATTTCTTCTGTTCTATTTTTATTGTATCTCAGTTAGTTGGGTCCTACTACATATTCATCAAATCAAGTCTTTCTATACTGTAATCTTGTTATCATTTACTCCATATTCTTTCTCTATCTTCTACGTATACTCTATATTTTCAAATTGTACGATTAATGTTTTCTTCCCTTTTTAATTATTATTACCATCATCTATAAATATATCTTTTTCCTCAATTCTTAATTCTAATTTTATTGCCTTTTAATATTTTTCAAATATAAATATCTTTTTATTACATAGGTAAAACATTAATCCTTCTACTGTTTTTCTTTAGTTACCTATTAGTTTGCCTCTTAAATGTTTTTTGCTATAGGAAATGTTTGAATTTCATAAACTATAGTTCATGTTCTAACATCTAATTTTGCCCTTAAAAAGGAACATCTATGATTGTTCGAAAAGATCTTCACTTTATTTTTTCTAATTACTCGATTACTTATTTTTGCATAAATTATTCGTAATATGGGATCATTTCTATCCCATAAATGAAAACTGAGTTTACGAAAAATTTTTTCATTATTCCTACAATGTATGGTTTTAATCGCTTATTAATTGTTATTTTTCCCATTATTTATGTTAACATATTTTAAGCTGATTCTAATCTATTCTCCATGTTTTTTATCAAAACCTATGTTCTCTTTCATTATATGGCCTAGATACTAAAAGGTATTTACTCTTTATATCCTTAAATTTCCCACATCGATAATATTTCCAATATTTTCTCAATCACTATTTTCTGCCGCTTTCTATATCATTAATTTTGCTTATCTGCAATTTCCAATTTATACTTTTCTGCCCATTAATTAAATTTTCGATTAATTCCTACAATTATTCCTATTCATTTATTAAGGTTAGGTTTAATATTTTAAAAATACCAAAGAATATAATATATTAAGTTATAAAATTTAATCTTATATAATAATAATATTAATTTTAATTTTTCCGTTTTAGGGATTTCCAACCCCGTCAGGAATACAGCAGTTCATGCTCCCTGGTGTTAAATATAAAAGTTCGGGTCGCCCAATTTTAGCGAGATTGGGAACATGGATTTTTCCAGGTTTTCCCTCCTTTAACTTGCCTTGGTTCCATCTTAATCTTGTATATTGAACCATCCAGGTTGCAATATATTATTTTCATTCTTGCTTCTTCTTTTTTCTTATTTTGTTGTTCTTTTATCCAATAGTTTCTTTATTTTTATTAGAATTTCTAACACTTCCGATAAAAATGTCATACGCTTCCACAGTAGAAACATTTCTTTTTTATTTTGAATTATTTTCCTTGATTTATTTGCTCTTTCTAGGCTTCGATTTCCATTTGTATAGCTCCAGTTTCACTTTACTCTTTCTTAAAAGTTTACAATTTCTCTTCTACTTATCCGAGTCTGTTATTCAGTTCAGTCTGTTTCTAAAGCTAATTTTAGGATTCGTTAGTCTGACTTTGTGAGATATTCCAAAAGGCACTAAGATCTCTTTCCTAGGACATAAGTCTTGACTCATCTCCTTCTGCTAGGTCTAGCTTTGCCATCAGCATATCATTGTCCTTCTTCAATCTCTTGACCTCTTCCTGGAGGTTCAGTACCACTTTGATGAACTACTCCATGCTCATCTGGCCAGAAGGGTTGAACTCTGATACCTCCTGGTGGAGAGCAGATTTCATCTGTTTCCTCGGTTTCTCGCTTGAGGTTGGAGTTTCTGTGTGTATATTCTTCAAGGTTGGCTTTCGTTCGTTTTGTTGGATTCCAAGTTGTTAGTTCAGTGTTGGTTAAGGTTGTGATAGAGAAGATTGTTAAGATTATTAAAACTTTGTTTCTTGCTTCCTCCCTTCCTTTTTGGCTTAGGAAGAGGTGGTATAGAAGCCTGACTTGAAACCTTCAGCCATTTTTTTTATTTTTATTTAATCTTATATAAAACTTATTTATTTATATATGCTAAATTATTTCTATATTATTTAGTTTAATTATAAAATATATATGCTATAAAACCAAAAACTTTTCATATCATTATTATATATATAATGCCAGGCTTCAAGGAGGGTTTTTTACTATCTCCTCAGAGTAGAAAAAGAAAAACTGAAGCATCCTCTTTAGCACATCTTAGCTTCAATTGACCAACTCTTATTTAGATAAAATGGATTATCAGAAATTGATTATCGAAACCTCCTAGATATACGAAAATAAAATAGCCAACTATCCATATACTTTATTCTTAAAGAATAAATTTAATACTTTATAAATAGCTTTAATATATTAAGATATTAAAATAGTAACTTCAAGATAGAAATTAGCAATCATCTTAAGCTATTAGAGTTTAACTAGATAATTGTGCAGATAGAAGAAAGTTAAACTAATTCACTGAGATTACTTAGAGATTGTTTCTAAAAAGTCTTTCTCACAACAATCCAATGGATAAAGAGTTAGCAATGCAAAAAAAAAGGAAATAGAATAAATAAAAAACTTAAATGCTGATTTTGCCAAAATTTTGGGTGTTTTGTAAGAAAATGTTGTAAATTCTAAAATAAAAAAAATGTAGAGAATGTGAAACTTCAAAAAATATGAAATAAACTAATCAGATTGTATGTTACCACAAAAGGGTAAAATTTATAAACTTAAGATAACAAACAAAAACATTAGCAATCAAGTTGTAAAAATAAAAAAACTTGATTCTATAATTCTTAGATTATATAAACTAGCTTTTCATTTAATTTATATATACTTATTGTTAATTATTTAAAAACATAAAATTATAATTTGTTATAAAAAATGAACAATATAAGACTAGGAAAACTTAAAATATATTTAATATTTCTAAAATTAAAGAAATTTAAATTAATTGGTTTTATATTTTAATATGAGAATAAGATTCATATTAGAAAGTTAAAAATTATCCTAATATATTATATAGTATATAAACATTACAGAGATAAAGTATATACGTATGATAAAAAAAGATTAATATTATTTATAATTTAAATTATAGCAAATATTACTTTCTTAATTTATTTATCTTACTAATCATCTTGTATAAGTATTAGTTTAAATTAAGTTTCTTATTAGAAAGTTAAAAGTAAATAGATTTATATCTTTAAATAAATCCCTTTATAAATAAAAATCATTCATTTTATAAATTTTTATCTATTATCATAATTCTTTATACCTTTTAAAATAAAACTTATTTCAATTGTCGAAAAATTTTTCGAGTAAGAATGAGATAATTTCTAAGGCCTTAGGAAATATTAAATTATAAACTGCTGAATTATTAAAATTAATATAATAAACATGAGTGAATTATAGTTAATCTTAAAAATTTTATTTTATTTAAACTAAAAGAGTTTAAGATTTTTTATTGATCTCCTCATTTTTCTTTAATTACTCTTCCTTTCTTCGCATCCTTAACTTTTTTCTTTTTGCTTTTTCCATTTATAGAATCTTAAATCTTCTTGCCATTAGCTTCATGTGAAACATTTCGATTTATAAATTTTAATACTCCAATTTAAAACTTGAAAATGAGTTTGTATATTTGATAGTATGAAACACCTTAAGTCAGAATTCCCGATATTTTCCGATAATCAATCCCTTATATTAAAAAAAATACATTTGAAGATATGTTCAAAATTTTCATATTCTTCATCCATTCAATAGAAAAATAGGATAATGTCGATCTTAAGATCCTTACAAAATTATAGGATTAGGTTCTAAGTTAATATATGCTGATAATTTCTCTTCTATACTATTTATTTAACTTTGCATAAGTAATTAGTGGAAATTACTAAATATTACCAAATTTTTCATTATATATTTTATCTTTTTCATTCTCATACATTTTTAGTAGCTGCATTATAGAAATAATGTTGCATTTTTCTCTTATATGTTTATTAAAAGTTTCAAGATTGGTATTATTCTTGTAATTCTGTAGATCAATATTGTAAAGGCCTGATAACTGGTACACTTATTCATAGTATTAAATTCCTTTATTCTAGATATTAGAATGTTAACTACCTATAAAATATTATATTTTTATAATTTTAAATAACTTAATATAAGCATATATAAATAAAAGAGTAGTTAATATAATCAAACAAGAATAAAAATGGAGTCTTAAAATCTTGTTCTCGGCTTTTTCTTGAGCAAAGAAGAGAAAAAAGCTCTAGAGAAAAAGCAGGCATAAAAAAAGTATCAAGAGTCTTCTTCTCCTCACTTACAAAACTAATAAAGAACCTAATAACTATAATAAACACCTCCTAAAGTAATAAAAAGAAAGGAATCTAATATAATAACAGGAAAAGAACTTCCACCAAAGATAATTAAAAAGGAAATCAATATTTAACAGTTAGTATTTGAAATATCCAATCTCTAGGAAGAGATTAAAGTGCTTAAGTAGGAAAATTAAGAACTAAGAAACTTATTATCGCTTGGATAAGATAACTTAGAGATTAGAATTATTAACTAAGAAAGGGAACTCCAAGCATATTGGAACATTTAAACTGAACATAGATAAGAAACAGCAAGGCTTGGAAATATCCTATAAAACAAGAGTTGGAGTTTATTAAGCAAAAGAATATTAGCAAAAACATAACTGATTAGACAAATTAGATGGAATTAGAATAAAAAGAGGTTATAAATCGAAAACCAATCAGATAAGTAAGGAAGAAATGCTACTACTGTAAGAATAAGTGACATTTGTGCAATAATTGCTAAAAAATTTAGAATTTCAAGAAAAAATTTTGGCGTAAAGAATAAGAAAAATACAAGAGGCTCTATTGTAACTATTATGGAGATATTTACAGAAGAAAATGATGTGAAGTACCTTTTGAAATAACAAAAACAAGAAATCAAAGAAACTGAGAAGACCTTAGTGAAGATAATTTCATTAGAAAGTCAAGAATGATGAGAAGTGTTGCTGATAAAACAATTTATTTTAAACGGTGTCCAGATTGGTACTGTTGAACATTTTAATTTCATTATTATTATTATATAATCAAACAATTATAGGATTCAAATTTTAGTTGTCTCATTACATCTTTAAATCTTAAAGAGGCCTTTAGTTAGATAAAATATCTTGAAGGGTTAGCTTCATTATGATTATTCAATTTCGTTAAGGGCTTTGATTTTATGTCTAAAAATTTTCATTCATTACTCATGATACTACTTGCCTACAGAAACCGATCACTAGAAAATCTCCGATATATCCACTAAGAGTCAATTAAATGTAAAATTCATGGTGATAGCTTAGATATCCTAAAGTGCTAATAATAATAATATACTTAAAGTTAGTAGAGTTTTGCATTCTCTGGAATTGCAACCAGTTCCTGCGGACAGTTTTTTTAATGCGGGTGTGATCCACGACCTTTTTATTAAGTGGAAGGTTACCACTGTAACCGTTCAAGTGGTCTTGCAAAAAGCTTTTATTTGTAAATCCCTGTTGGAGTTATTCATAGTTTATTGAGTTGTCTCCATGTTCTTTTCTGCTCTTATTCGTTTATTTTCTTTCATTATCAACAGTTTTTTTAAATATGTTGATTTGATTTGTAACATCAACAAAGTTTGTATTATTGTCTTTATTTCTTTCTTTTTTATGATAATTTATTTTCTATATTTTCTAATCTTTTAATGAAACTTGTAGCAATCATTTCTTTTTCTGGATTCAATTCTGTTTTTAATTCTATTGGTATTTTTTCTATTTCCATTTTCGTGTCATATTTAAAGTTTTATTGTGACTAAGTTCAGAATTATTCTTCCGTTGTTAATTTGCTACAAATAAGTTATCTTCTAAGTATTAGTAATTCGTTGTTCTAATCTTCTATGTTACTCATTAGTTCCCGTATTTTTTCGTCTAAGTTGTAAGTTGTTTCTTCATAATTTGAGATTATTTTTTACATTTAGTCTAATTAAATTTAAAGTTTTTGATTGGTTTCGTTTTTAGGTTAACTTATCTCTATTTATCCTACCATAATTTTACCTTCTGAAGAAGAGCTTGACTCCTCCTATTGTTATTATTTTTTCTAAATTTCTTTTGCCGCTTTTCTCTTTAGGTTTCTAAGTTAATTTTTTGAGAGTCGAAGAGATTAATCCATTTTTTTTTCATATCCTAAAATATTTTATATTAGCTTTTAACATTATTAAGATAGTTAAAGAATAAATCTTTAATAAAATACTAACTTTAGCAAAAATAAAAATAAGCATATCCATTTTTATTTTATGAAAGAATACATTTATTAATTTATTAAAAGAAGCTTATAGGAAACATTATATTAAATAAATAAATAAATAATAAATATTATTATAGAGCACGAAGCACACCTTTGGCGCGAAGTTCTTTCAGTATTAATATTTAATATTAGAGAAGTGCTCTCAAAAGCTTGATTTCATTCTATTTGTCAAAGAGTCACTTCATCTTTTCCAAATGTGGAATCTTCTTATACAAAATTTTTATTAAATCTTGAATCAAATGATTCAGTTTTCTTGAATAAGATCCAAATAAGTATTAGCTATTAAGTCATTAATTAGAAGGCCTGCCAGTCAAACTTTCATATTGCTAGAGAGAACCCTCAGAGTAAGTTAGACATATCGCAACTAAGTTTATCCACCCTTCCCCGTGGTGGTATCTATTGTGAGATTACTAGCAATGCAGTATACACTACACCAGATTACCTACTAATTTTTCTGACACAGCCGACATCCATTTTATATATATTTAATAAAAGATTTACAAAGCATTATTATAGTATTTAAATATTAAGTAATAGAAACTACGTAAAACTTGAATCTTTTAAGATTAAATTAACCATTTGTAGCATGTAAACTATATGAATCATATTTTCATTTGCTTATTTAATTATTTTCGATACTATAAATTAAATTTTTATTCTTTAATGCATTTTTAAGTTTTATTAATTTTGGAATATCTAATATTCTGAAAAAAAATTACACAAAAATTGAAATACTAAAAACTTAAATAATCAAAATATCCTAATAATAAGACTATAGAGTTGATATAGATATAGTAGTAGTAGATTAGTAAAATTAAATACATAAATATCAGCCTCTTAGTTTAAAAGAAAATTAATTATTTTTTGTTATAAAATGGAAATTTCTCATCCTGTTACTTATCTTTTTATTAAATTCACTCTAAAAGCTGATTTATGATATAATAAATACATTTAAAACCTTCCATTATTCATCTCTTAACTTGCTTCAGTTTTTCTTTATTTCATTTATACTCAATCAATTAAACTTTTACAAGTACAAAAATATGTTTAAAAGAGTGACAGTAATAGCACCTCTTCCAAGTTTTCTTGATTTTTTCTCTGTATTTCTTTTTTATAATTCTGTTTGCTCAACATCTATCATCACTGAAATGTACTCTAATTCCCTACTTTTTTAGATTTTTTAATTTTGATACATCAATGGTTCATTCAATTTGAAGTTTTCTTTCTCTTGTTGTTCTCAAATCTTCAATTCACTTTTAGTTCTCAAAATTGTTTCATTTTTGTTAAGGAAGTCTCATAGAGGTTCTTTATTGTAATTCTTGAGTTTATTATTCTTATTGAGGCTTTGCTATTTCTCTCTACTTCACTTACTTTTGCATATTCTCAAAGTGTTGAATTATTAAATTGGAAATTCTCAGAAGTATCTAAGTAATTTTCAGACTCTCCAAAGTTGTGGATACGTTTCTTTGGCTGCTTGTGAGATATTATCCCGTGATGCGCTCATATTCTTTTTTTTAGAACTTTATCCTTGTCCTTAAGTATGATGCCCTTTTGAAACTCTTCCATATTTAATATTAAATATAACTATTATATCCTTAAGGACTTAGCTTACAAATTCTAATTGTTTTCAAGCAGAGAATCGAATTCAATCTAAATTTAACTTAATTGATAATAACTGTAATTCAACCACCTAAATAATTGAACAACAAGTTCTTAGCTTAGGTTTAACTTAAACCTAATTTTATCCCTCTTACGCTTCTAAGCGATGAATCAGGCCCCACTTAATTCTAGCTATTAATACCCGAATGATTCAATTGTATGACCAATAGTAATTATAAGAATATAAATTAATAATGATACGTAAATTATTGCTTTTATATAAATGCTCTTCACCATTTTCAATTAAAAATAGCATATTATTTAATTATATCTATCTATTATTTAATGTACCTAAATTTAAATATTTTGCTTTTAATTATCTTTAAGATGAAATAATACAAGCATTATATATTGTTAATAATAAATAAATTAAGAAATAAACTAAGTAAATAATATAGCATTGTTAAGACTCTTTTCCTCAGAATTATTATAAGATAGTATCTAAGAACTTATTTTATATTCATTTGTTTTATTATAGTTTTTATTTTATTTTGACTGATTAGTCTTTATTATTATTGAAAATTTTATCTCTTATTTTATCTGGATATACAAATATTAGGATAACTTTTCTACAAATTATTAAGAAATAAATTAATAATAGGAGCAGTAAAATCTATTTTAAAGTCCTAAAACTGCTCTACTTTTATAATATTTGTTATTGTAACTATTTTAATTCAAAATATCTCTTTTATTTTTATTTAATTTTCCTATTCTGTTTTTTCTAATTAATTAATTAATTTAATTTTAATCTATGATAACTTAATTTCTGTATATTAACATTTATATATTTTTAAAATATGGATGACAATACCTGTCAGTAGATCCTTCAAGTTTGATGCCTCCATGGATAAGGGTGGATGGAGAAACTTAATTTATTCGAGGATTTTCGTCAGCGATGAAAGTTCAACTGATGGTGCGTTTAAATCTAAAGCTCCTAATTCTGGTTCATATCTGCTGCCTTCATGTCAATAAGCAAGACAGTAGAGCAAGAAGAAGATAAATGACATGGAGGAGATTAATAAATTTTAATTTAGTAATATCTACTTTAGATATTGCTTAATTTAAACCAGACTTAAGATATTAGAATATACAATAGTTGCCATTTGACAAATATGATCTACAAGAGTCAGGCAAGAATTGAAACTTAATCAAGGAAACATTTAAAGTTGTTTTTTAACTTAATTTGTGACAAATATATAAAATTGACGACAAATTATGAAGGTAATATCTGAAGTGAAAAAAACTGCTTGAGCAGCATCGAAAAGAATTCAGAAAATCGAGAAGACTATATTGTAACTGCCTTGGAGGTATTTACAGAAAGAAACCGGTATTATTTGATTCAATTGTGACAATGCTCAATAGGATTTTGGTAATTAATTGCAAAAAAATAAATATCTTCATAAGGAAAATGATGAACTTATAATTTATTTAGATAAAATGGAGAAAAATAACAAGAAAATAGAAGAACAATTCTATGAGCTTGATGAAGAGAAAGAAGAAAAATCAACAGTTTGAAATTGACTCAGATAAGGATATATACGGCTGAGCAAAGAAAAATAAAAACTTTTGTCGTCTTTAATTTGAAGAGGAAGTGTTTTCTTTAATTAAAGAAATACTAAAGTTTTAGTAAAAGTTAATTAATTAGTTACTAATTTTTAATAAAATTAAAAGTGTATTTAACTAGTTTTATTAGTATAAATCTTAGAATTTAAAAAATGTTCTCAATTTTATTTTGTTACCAAAAATAATTGTATATTTTAAGATTTTTGTATAAATAATAATATATATTTCTTAAAACTTAATTTTGTTTCTTTTTACTCGGTTGATCTATATCCTTTCTTATTAGTCTTTATTCCTCTTTAAATATTAAGATACTTCTTTCATTTTTCAAACAAATTTATTTGGAAATTAAAAACTATTTTTTTATCTTTAATTTAACTAAAGAATATCTGTTTATAAAAGAATAAAATCAATATATATATTTTTTTAATGTAATGTATTTTTCTTTGGAAAAATTATTATACACAATTCTACCGAAAAACAATTTATTAACGCTTTTTGATATTGCATTTTTATATATTTGTTTCGAAATGTTGAGTCTTATTTTTAATAATTTAATTAAATTTATTCTTTAATTTTGTAATTTATTGATTTTCAAGTTTTTAAGTTACAATGGCTCTATTTTTCTAATTAACTTGAAATTTAGTAAATTATTTCAATTATTTTAAGACTATTCAAACTAATTAATGTTTACTTTCTTAAATGATTATTTTAAATTTATTAAAAGATTAAGTTTATAAAGCATATCTCTATTTATTATCAAAGTGAAATCTTATTATTATTCTATAATCTAAAACTTTTTAAACAAATAGACTATTATAGATATAAAAGCTATTTATGCTTAAACAACAAAAAATAAATTTTTTAAAAGAACACAAAACAAGTTATTATAAAATACTTGCAAGATTTAAAATTAAAAAAGCTAGTTATAAGCTATTTATCACAATCAAGAAGAGACTAAAGAAGTAAAAATACTTTTGAGCTGAAGAAAGCAAAAAATAATTTGAATATAAATTAAAACACTTAAAGAAGAAAATAATTACTAAAACCTATGCTTTTATTATCTGATACTACTAATGGATTGGAATAATAGAGCTTAAATAATATTAATATCAATTAAATAATTTGCCATTTTTTATTATTTAAAATTAAATAGTTTTAAAAGCTTTCAACTCAGCAATCAGAAAATTTTAATTAAGAAAAACTAGTAAAAAGTTATATACTGTTATTATCTCAAATTACAAAGATTATATTAAAAACATACTAAACTTTAAATTTTTAATTTGAATTTCTTAAAATCACAAAAAAATTCAAAATATTTTCTTAAAAAATATCTGAAAGAAATCATATAATTAAAAGTATTTAAATTAAAAAGCAAATTATTTCTCTAACTATATTCTTGTTTATATTTTTATTTAAAAGCTGGCTACTTTTGTTTCTACTGTCTAAATCTTTAAAATTATAAAGTTGTATGAAACTCTTAGAATTAAAAATATAAATAATTTAATAGGATAAAAGAAATTATTTTTTAAAACTATATAAGGCATTTTTTTCACATTCATTATTATTTTAGCCTAGTAATATTTTTTATAATTTACGCTATTGAGAATAGAATTAGCTGATTTTATACAATTGTTTGATAACTAATTATAACTTCTACATTTTTAAATTCATACTGATATCATTTTAAATTAGCATAACTTGTTAATTTTAATTTTTTTAATTTTCTCTATTAAATTTTATTCCTTTTTAGTGATCTTTTTTACTTTTAATTTACATTAATAAATTTTTAATTAAATTTATTAATTTTATTCTAATTTCTTTCTATTACTTCCAGTTATCATTTTTAAATTACTATTTATTACAATATATAATTGCTAAAAACTTTTTAATTTATAGTTATCATTTATTGTCTATTAATCATTAATCATTAAAATAACTGAATACCTTCCGGCTTAATTGAAGTTTTAAATGTATAAAATCTCCGGTCCTACATGTTCGTTCCTTGCATTGCTCTTTTTCCTTGACTTCTCTCTTTTGAATAATCTGAGTTGAGAATTTCTTTCCCTCAGATTTCCCATTTCCCGATGAGAAGAATTCCGTCGCTCGCTACTTCAGTTGCTATTAGTTAATATTTCTCCAGATATTCATTCTTATTTTTTTCTATTGAGGATATTTCCGCCATAAATGTCAAGTGCTGTTGCAAATGTAGCATCTTTTTCTTGCTCTAGGAAATGTCTTTTCTTGTTTTTCTATTTCCATTGTAATTCCTCAAGAAGGATTCTATAGGTTTTCTTCTATTAATTTGAGTCTTGAATCTAATTTTACTCAGTTTTTCTCGTCTTGCTCTTGCATTACTCAAATATCATTCTCTAAACTTGCAATTTTCTCATAAACTCCGACTTTAGCTCTTCGGTCTACCATATGGACTTCATCATCATCTTCATGGTTTATCAAATCTTGACTTATTATAAACATCTCTCCCTTCTGTGAATTTAATCTCTCTTCTAGTTTTTTTATGGTTCTAATAAGTTGATGAATCAGCTGTTTCATCTATTAAGATTCCATTTATTCTATTTCATTATTATCAAAGCAAAGGTAATAGGATCTATATTGAATTATCGTACTTTACCTTCTTCGTTTATTTTTTATTTTTTCATTATTATTTTTATCGATTAAGTTGAGTGGACACTTTTTTCAGTTTTCAATGGAGGTGTTGAGAGCTGTGTTAACTTTTCTGTTCTAATTTTAATTTCAGTTCTTACTTGTCCTTTGATGGAAGAGATCCGCTTTATTTTAATTTGTAGGAGTTAGTATTTTTTATAAGTTCTTCTAATTTATTAGATAGTTCTAGTTATTTTTATTAAGAAGCGTTAAGTTGAAGAAGGGTGGTGAGAATATGTGCTTCTGACTTTCTCCCCTATTCTGAGGAGTTGGTATAAAAAACTTTCTTGAAGCCAGCCATTTTATATGATATTTACCCATTATCTATTAAAAATAATAATATATTAAGTTATAAAATTAAATCTATATAAAACTTATTTATTTATATCTGCTAAATAATTTTTAGGTTATTTAAGAGTATTTAGCTTAAATTATTAGTATATATGCTATAAAATAAAGGGTACTTTTTATATAATTATTAAATATATATAATGGCGTGATTTAAGAAGAGTTTTTTTCCACCTCCTTAGAATAGGAGAGAAACCCTGAAGCGTCATCTTTAACCACTTCTTAACTTCAATTAACCAACTCTTCATAAGATAAAATGGATCCTCAGAAATTGATTCTCGAAACCTCCTAAATATACAAAAAGAAAATAACCGACTATCCATATAGTTAATTCACTTAATTAATTAAAATATAGTAGTTTCAATATTTAAGAATATTGAGACATAGTTGTAATAAATATAGCTTAGACTATAAATATTACAAATATGTTGAAGATAAAAGTTTGTAAATGCCAATCAAGCTTCTTCTTGTTCTTTCTCTATCATATATTTTTATTTATTGTCTTGATGAAATTTGTCTTTTTTTTCCTTCTAGAAACTCTTCTAAAAGCTCATCTTGTAGTTTAAACATTTCAATACGCTTTTTTAGTAATTTAGAATGAAAATTTTTGATTAATTTGTCTATTTTAGGAATTTGATTCTTTGAAAAATGTTTGTTTATATAGTTTTAGTCATAAAGAATTAGTTTCTTCTTGTCTTTTTCTTTAAAAGCTTTATGACTTTCAAGTTCCTCAATAATGTCTGCATAGTATTAGCAATCAAAAATATTATCAGTTTCATCAAAGTCTTAGCCACATAAGCAAATAATGCTATATCTAACGTTAATGTGGCGATTACTAAGTTCTTATTGAAAATTATAAGAAAAAGTTCTCAGTTTATAAATAGAAATAGTTTCTCTAATATAGTGTTTATTATATTTGGTATAAGTAATTTCAGGAAATACACTTTAATTATTTTCTATTTAGTCTATAATTCTTTTTGCTGTTGGCATTAGTGTATTCCTAGAGAGACATTCCATTAAGAATTTATGTTTTTATTTTTTATTATGTGAGTTTATAAAAATCCATATTACTCTAAACATGTGACATGTCAAAATTATACAAATCGATACATTTCTTTATATGTTTCTATTATGGTAAATTAAATTTAGTGCATTTTTCTAATAGAAAAGCAGTATCTGAGTTAGGATTTTCTTTGCTATATTACATTAATTTTAATAAAAGTGCATTAAATTTTTAGTTGCTATATGTGTAAAAGGAAGTCAGTTTAGGTCAATAAAGCATGACTCATTGAACGTGAATTCTTAAGATCTAAACGCCTATCTTGAGATAAGTCTTTATGATTTTGTTATCTTGTTTTTTATTCCTTTAATTCCAGAAATAGTAGCTCACGGAGTAATATCACTTCTATATTCAACTTTAGGCAAAATAAAAGTTCTACAAAGAGTTTTGAAGCTGAGAGGGGATACTAATCCATATTTAGAAAGTATTGCAGTAGCTTTTTAAATAGCTACTCTGTGTTTGGTAGCTACTGCTGTACAATGTAATTTGTTATTTTACTTTATTCCTAACTAATATCCTAAATAGGTAACTTCATCTTTTTAAGCAATTGGAATCACATTGAGCTTTAGAGTAAATAGAAGGTTAGCTTTCTTTTCATTGCTTTTTTTTCAAGAATTCTATTACTTCACATTTGGCTACATTAATTGTAAGTTTTACTCAATCAAAAACTGTAGATGAAGCTTGTAATAATTTTTGGACATTTTTCTAGGAAGAGAACAATTGGATTAAATCGTCAGCGAAGGCTCGTACTACGAAAGTTTTAGATAATATTTGAAATCCTAATTTCTTCTGATTATCTCCTAAATATCTTATAACAATATCATAGTATAAAATTGCAAGTACAGGTGTATGGCTACTTCCTTATAATACTCCATTGTTATATTTAATTGTTCTTGTAAGATATCCATCAATTATAAACTTAGCATCAACATTATCATAAAAGATTCTAGTGCCAATATTAGGTCCAAAGGTAGCCTAAGTCTTCTAAGATGATCAAAAAGTAATTTCCTAGATATGCTATCAAACATTTTTTCTACATATATTAAAGTAGCAATTAATTACTTTTTATGGGGACCATCTACGATGCAAGTCTATAATTTACTAAATAGTTCAAATTTGCTAAGTAGTGGAGCGTTTACGAATAAATCCAAATTAGGCTGGATGTAAAATGTTTCGTTCATAAATATAATTATAAAGTCTTTATGTTAGTGCTTTATCATAAATTTTAAGTAGACAGTTCAATAAAGCGATAGGTCGTCAATTACATCAATTACTTTTGCTTCCCTTTTTGAAAATTGGAAGAATGTTTATTTTTTTCATTGCATTAGGTATTTTGAATGTTCTAAGCATATTATTAATGAAACTTGCAATAATTTGATACAAATCTTAACCTCCATATTTAATAAGTTCAGCTTTTAGACCATCATTACCTGTAGCTTTATTATTTGCGAGCTAAGATATAATTTTTTTAATTTCAAATCACGTAAAAAGAGGCATATTTTATAAATGACTTAACTTCTAATTTAAGATAAAAGATTTATTTCTAAATATTCCCTCTATTTTTCTATTTGAGAAGTCAAAATCTATCTTACTTATTTTCGAATGTTTATCAAAAACGTTAGTTTCCCAATTTTCAATAAATTGCTGTTGTTAGTTAAAGTTAAAATTCATCTAATTACGAATTTTAGGGTTTATTAGATTTTTAGCTTTTTAAACATTATTTAAGCATTTTTGTAAAGATCTTTATGTTTTTCCTTAGCTTTTTATTTTTTCATTTCCAAAATTTGTGAAGATAACGCTTATAAGTTTAAAATTTAAGCTAGTAAGGTTTGGTAACTTCTTAATTATGACGTCCATAATAAGCTAATGCGTTTTAATTTGCAATATTATCCTTTTTTGCTTGAAAAATAACGTAACTAAGTAACTTGGCAATTGATAATAGTTTTTCCTTTTATTTTAAGATCCAAGCGCAATATCAGCATTATAACTAATAAGATCGCAGATGAATTAGTACTAATTTTCAACATCGTTTTAATCAAGTTACTAGAATTGATAAAATTATCCCAAAAATAGATTTTAATAATAATTTCTCGTGTCCAAATCCTATAGTTTAGAAATTTTAAAGAGTAATCGTTATTGTTAATCTTATTCACTTCTTTTTAAATTATAATTTAATGTAATACTTAATGGAAAATGATCAGTATGCAAACCCGATCTTGGATAACTTTATAGTCAACGAAATTATCAGAATCTAAATGTTAAGTTGCAAGAAGTAGTCATTTCAATATCATTAATTATTCGCTCTATGAATAAATGTATTGGATTCATTATCATTTAAAATTATTAATTCATTTGTTTCTATAAAGTCTAGTAATCTTTAAGTATTATTATTGATTTGTGATTAATTATTACCGTAGTTAGGAAATAAGACATTAAAGTCGCCACAAAGGATAGTAGGGTTCTGGCCACTATTATCTATGATATTATTAAGGTATTCATATGCAATGTCCTTATAAATATTTGACTTTTCATTTATAGGCAAATAACATGATTCGATTATTAAATTTCCAACCCTCACGCTTATAAAATGTCCATAAAGATTTGAGAAATTTAATTTAATTTTAACAAGAATCAAGTTACTTTTTGACTAATAGATATACTCCATCTGCTCGTTTATTTGTGTTTTAGTAATAGGTATGATATTGCTCTATAACAATTGGGCAATATGTTTATTACGTTCATGTTTCGTTTATTGAAAAAATGTCAAATTCATTATCAAGGATGAATTATTATAATGCCTCTTGTTTACTAGCTATTGAACTTATGTTTACATGTCCTATTTTTATTTTCTTAGATTCTTGCGCTCCACCAGGGAGTCCTCTCTAATATATGCAAATATATTTAGTCCCTTATGAATCTCTTTAAGGATGTACCAGTTTTTTTTTATACTCAGGGTGCTGGTGGAAATATTAGATCAAAATGTAAATTACATAAATCGAATAAGATTCTAGTAGTTTATTGTCTATTTTAATAACATTTTAGGTACTAACTATAGTGCCTTGAGTTAATTCTTTATTAATTGCTATATACCTTCCTTGAACATTGCTCATTTAAAATTAGTTCCTCCTTCATAAACTTTGTCTGATAAAGTTTTATAGTTGAGGAAATTGAAAATTTTATTATCGTATTATCTTTTCACTTTCTCTTTCATTTTTTCATTCAATAGCACATTTAGCTGGAGGAATTTAAATTCCATCTTCTTCATGTTTTCTTTTGAAAGGATTTTATTATTTGATAACTGTGCGATTCTAGTTTTCACTCTAATTAATGTTTGTTTAACTCATTTAATCTTTTTATCAAAGCTTGGTTTTTAGATAAAATAATTATTTCATTAATTATTCATTAATTTCTTATTATTTTCTTAAGTTTTACTCAAACTTTTAATTGTTACAAATGAAGTTCATATTTAGCTAATGAAAGAATTACTAGAGTTTTATATAATTCTCATCAAGCAAACTTGTCTAGCGAAATTGATTTTATTATTCAATTTTTATTGTACTAGATGAAGCATTTGAACATTAAACTTTATCTTATATATCCTATATTGTCTGTTTAAGTTTGACTAATTTTATGTGAATTTACTTGCGTTTAAGTTTGCATTCCAACTTGAATTATTTTTTGTATTTGTAACTGATTAGTATAAATGATTGTATTATTTTCTAATTCTCTTTGCTTTTATATAAACATATCTTAAATGATATTTTATTTTCATTGTAACTCTGTATTAATTATTTCCATTTTAATATTGCTTTTCTAATTCTTTACTCAAATATAAAATTTAATTCTATAGCATTAAGCACTAATCAGTAGATTATTGATTTAAATATTAATAATTTTATAATTAAGCTTCAATGTTTATTTTTTATTAATAAGCTTCTTAAAGTTCTTGTTAGATATGTTTTAATGCTTATTCTACATATCTTCCTTTTATGTTTTTCATTTCATATTAATTTCTTCTTAATGTTCCTTATTTAATAAAATTTTAAAGTTAAGGAGCCGTTAAATTGAATTCTCTTATTATTTTATCAGACTCTTACAAATTTAATTTCTACTTCACTGAGCGCTTAGCTGGTGGAATAAAATTATTATTATCTTCTTCATGTTTCCTCTTTAGCTAATTAAAATTGTTATTAGTAGTTTTAGTTGCAATGTTGATTTAAATATTATTTGTCTAAGTCTGCTATTTTTTTCCCAAGGTTGAGTCTTTCGCTTAAATAATTATTTGTTTAATTCTTATTTTCTTAATATAATTTGTTATAGTTTTCTTAATTATTTCTAGATATTTAAAATAAATTCCATATTAATTTAATGATATGCTTATTATAGTTTTTAATAATTTATTTCTATAAAGATTGTTTGACAACATTTTTAGCTTTATTCCAATTTTTCAGTGTTAACTTCAACTTTTTAATGTTATCATTAAACTTAAATTTCCTTTTCTTATTATAAATTAATGATTTAGATAATTTTATTTTCAGCATTTTTGTTTAAAGATTTTAATCTGTCTAGATTTATTTATTTTAGCTTAGTATTTCTGTTTAGGTAGAATTATCTACTTATTATCAAAGTTTGAAATAATATTGTTTTTATATATCTATATGACATTTTTCTATGGCTAGTAGTTATTATATATTACAAATTTTTAATTGTTCAATTTCATTATGCTTTTAAGATATCAATATTTGAAAGTCTATATCTTTTTATTATAATTCTTCTTGAAGCTCCATGTTTATTTCAAATTCTACTAATTTTATATTCTTAGCTGAGTATTTAAAGTTATTAGCTGTTTTTATAGTTGTTAGTCTTTATTTATAAATCATTCTTTTTAAATTATCAACTATTGGTTTTTGGCTTTAGCCTCCAATAATTCAAGCTCAATAGTCTTCTTTTACTAAGATTTCGTAATATAATTACTAAATGTATTCAAATTTAGATAATTATTTTTTATTTAGCTCAAGTTCTTTCTAAATATCCTATAAACTAGATTAACACATATACAAATATTCATAAGAGTTTGGCTTATGCCGAAGAATTTTAGACGATTACTGTAGATTAACTGGATTTTTAATTAACTAATGATTGACTTCTAAACTACTATTAAAATTAATTTATTTAATATATTTAATAAATTTAATCAGTTTATGCAGTTTAGTTATTATATTGATACAATCTGTTTAAATTCCTATCTCTTTAGAATTATTTTGCTTCTTTCCAAAATAAATAAATAATATTTCAACTATTGCTATTACTTTTAGTATTTAGATTTTAGTATTCAATTTTAATTTTTAATTTCTTATAAGTTTTATTTACACACATTTTACACTATTCTACTACTGCTTTATGCTTACTTATAATCAGTTAATTAGTTTAATCGTGATTCTCTTAAGCTGATAGAAATGTTTAATTAAGAATAATTGGATTATTTTATAGATTTTATATTTATTATTCAAGTTCTTTAATCTAATTTAAGAACTATTTTTTACTAGTTTCAAACTCTTATTCCTAGGGTTACATTTGATCCTTTACTTCAATAAGTTAAACTTAAAGTTACATGTTTATGATTTCAAGATTATTTAGATTTTTTAGATTTAGATTTTCTTAATTCTCTTAGTTTAAAAGATTACTGAATTTTAATTTTAGTATTATGCTTGATTATACTCTAAACTTTAAGTAAATATGGAATATTCTATATTTCCGCTATTATTTTAATTTGATTAATTAAAACATTTTTAGTATCTTAAATATTTTTATTATTTTCCTTATTATTTTCATTTCTTAAACATATTTATTATCACTTTTATTAAGCTGAGGCTGTAAAATTCCTTTTCTTTTGTTAATTATATTTCTCAACTTTTAAAATACGGTTTAAATGGAGACATCGCTTCAAGGAATATTTAAGTTATCTTAGTGGTACCCTAAGAAAAGTATTTATTGTCTATTAGCTACATTCTTTTAGTATTTATCTTATTAAATTAGCTATTCATTTTATTTACTTCAGTTGTAGTGTTTCCTAATTCTATATTTATGAAGGTGTAACATATGCCTATGCTTCTTTTATAAGATCATAGCTTCTTTATTGCTAGATAAAGAAGAGTCGTTAAGAGTTTAAATTAGCGATTTTTAATTACTTTCCATCTTTTTTCAATAAGAAGTAACATCTGACGAAATATAAGCTTCTAGGAACTGAAAGAAATAGTTACTGAATTTACCCCTAATGAACTGGAAAAGTCTGGAGAAAGAAGTAAGATTTTTTATTTAATGCAAGATAGGGAGAAGTTAGGAGAAGAACTTAATACAATCAAATAACTTTTACCTTTAAGCAGAAGGGCAATCAATTAGTCTGTTAATATCTGGTAATCTACCACTAATAATTATCTTCAGTTTTTGATATAATTCTCTGATTAATTAATTAATTTTAACTAAAAGAGTTCTTGGGACCAGAAACTCCTTTCCGATTAGACCACACAACGCTCTCTTTTTAAGGAATAACAGGGATATCCTGTTGTGCTCCAGGCACAGCTGCTAAGCAGCTCCATCGCTATGAGCAACCAGACTTCAAGCCCCTACCAAGAGCAGATAATCACAAAAGCAGCGTTTCTTTCAGAAAATGATTCTGTCAGGGATTTAGGAAAGGAATTTGTTCCTAACCATAAAACCAGAAAGTGTAGTCAAGAAGGCCAATATCAGCTCCCTCCATCTTTTCAATTATTAATTTTCTTGTTATAAACTCCATTTTCAGTTATTCGGAGTTTATTCATATTCCTTCAAGTTCTTTGCCTTTCATTTTTCTTTAATTCCTTCCAGATTCGTTATTGCTATAAAATATGGTAAATTTAATTGTAGTTATGGCAGTTTTTGTTCTTTTTTCCTTGATATTATTCTGAAATAGTTATTTTCTAATAAGTTTATTCTCTATTGTAAATTTTCGTCAATTTTTTCATCTTTTTTATTTCTTGATAAATTAATTAAATTTTTCATTTTCTATAGCTATGCTTTATTCTTAATTAAATTTGGGTAGCAATTGCTAATATAGTTACTATTCTTTAATTAAGTTATTTTAGATTAATTACCAGATAACTATTAATCATTTATTATTTAAATCTTCGATGTTGTTCATTAGTTTTCTGATCTTTTCTCTTTTATTCTAAAAGCTTTCTTCAAACTTATAGATTATTTTCTTCATTCAATCTGGTTAATTTTATAGTTTCAATCAGCTTAATTCTTAAATTCTTATATCTCAACAGGTTTTATCAAAGCTTTACCTTCAAAATAAATAATTTGATTTTTCTTGTTGTTTATAAAATTTCTACATGCCCTTCATTATTTCTCTGCTTAATTTTCTAAGCCAATTAATTTAGAGACTAGTATAAATAATTTATATTATAATTTAATGCAATTAATAAAAAAACTATCTTAAAAATATAATTTGC
>CAMPDV010003217.1:0-51141 GCA_946699065.1 Loxodes magnus | reverse complement strand
TGTTAATATATTATTATTATTGTTAAATATAAAAACATGGATGTCGGCCATGTCAGGAGAACTAGTATGTAATCTGGTGCAGTGTACACTGCATGAAGAAGGGTGGACAAACTCGGAAGAGACAAGTCTAACTTGTCCAAGGTTTCTCGCTAGCAGTATGCACGTTTTCACGCTTCTAGTGATTTAGCTATTAATTCTTATTTGGATCTTATTCAAGTGGACTGGAGTATTTGGTTTCAAGATTCAAAAATAGTCTTTTATAAGCAAATTCCCCATTTTAAAAAGATGACGTGAAATCATTGGAATACTAGAATTTTAGCAAGAAATATAAGAACATTTTTAAATATTAATTTTGAAAGAGATGCACGCCAATGAGGACTAAACGCTCTAAAATCATCTTTATTTATTTAAACTAATTAATGAAATTATTTATATAAACGAGAAAGAATTTTTATTAATTTCTTAGATTTTCAACTTTCTATCTATTCATATATTATTGATTAAAAATATAAATATTTCTATTCATGTATAAATTTTGGACTTAAAGTTTCACTCTTATCAAAAAATAGTTTCTGAATAAAAAGTATATTAATAATTCAAGTTAATTAGGTTTTTATCTTAAGATTCTATATTGTTTGTAAGTTATTTTTTTCAAATCTGACTTTTCAATCTTGCAATTTATTTTGTAACTATTTACTAATATTTTTTAATTTTCTTGCTAGAATCTAAATATCACTCTAATAAGTATATAATTAATGATATTTAATTCAATTTATCTAAATATATTATAAAAAGAAACATTAAAAAAAAATGGAAACTAATTAAAAATCGCTAATTTAAACTCTTAGCGACTCTTCTTTATCTAACAATAAAGAAGCTGTGATCTTATAAAAAAAGCATAGGCAGATGTTTACACCTTCATAAATCTAGAATTTGGAAACGCTGCAACTGAAGTAAATAAAATGAATAGCCAATTTAATAAGATAAATACTAAAACAATGTAGCTAATAGACAATAAATACTTTTCTTAGGGTTCCACTAAGATAACTTAAATATTCATTGGAGAGATGTCACCAGTTGAAGCGCATTTTAAAAGTTGAGAAATATACTTATCAAAAGAAAGCAAATTTTGCCGCCACAGTTTAATAAAAGGTATCAAAATATCTTCAGGAAATTTAAATAATAGGGGGATTAATAAAGATATTTAAGATACAAAAAATACTTAAATAATCAAAATGAAAATAATAACAGAATTATAAAATGATCCATATTTACTTAAAATTTTGAGTATAATCATGTATAGTACTCAAATTATAAATTCAACAATCTCTTAAACCAAAAGAAATAAGAAAATTAAAATATAAAAAATCTAAATAATCTTGAAATCAAAAAACATATAACTTTAAGCCTAATTTATTGAAGTAAAGGATCAAATGTATCCTAGGAATAAGAGTTTGAAACTAGTAAAAAATAGTTCTTAAATTAGATTAAAGAACTTGAATAATAAATATAAAATCTATAAAATAATTTAATTATTTTTAATTAAAAATTTCTATCAGCTTAAGAAAATCAGGATCAAACTATTTAAAGGATTATAAGTAAGTATAAAGCAGTAATAGAATAGTACAAAATGTATGTAAATAAAGCTTTCAAGAAATTAAAGAAAATTTAAAATTAAAATTAAATACTAAAATCTAAATACTATAAGTAATAACTATAGTTGAAATGTAATTAATTAATTTTTGGAAAAAAGCAAAATAAATCTAAAGAGATAGGGAATTTAAACAGATTGTATTTCTCAATATAATAGTTAAACTGCATAAACTGATGAAAATTAATTAATCTATTAAATAGATAAATTTTAAGAGTAGTTTAGAAGTCATTCATTAGTTCCTAAAAAAATCCAATTAATCTTCAATAATCATTTAAAATTCTTCGACATAAACTAGCTCGTATTAATTATTGTATATGTCTTAATCTAGTTTATAGGATGTTTTAGAAGAACTTGAGCTATATAAAAAAATAATTATCTAAATTTGATTACATTTAGTAATTATATTACGAAATCTCTTAGTAAAAGAAGACTATTGGGTTTGAATTATTGGAAAACTAAAGCCCAAAACCAATAGTTGATAATTTAAATCTAATGAATTATAAATAAAGACTAATAACTATAAAAACAGCTAGTAACTTTAAATAATCAGCTAAAAATATAAAATTAGTAGAATTTGAAATAAAACATGGAGTTTCAAGAAGAATTATAATAGAAAGATATGGAATTCCAAATATTGCTATCTTAAAAGCATAATGAAATTTAACACTTAAAAAGTTGTAATATATAATAACTACTAACCATAGAAAAATGTAATATAGACATATAAAAACAATATTATCTCAAACTTTAATAAACAGCAGAAAATTCTACTTAAACAGAATTACTAAGCTAAAATAAATAAATTTAGACAGATTAAAACCTTTAAATAAAATGTAATGTAGAAAATAAAATTATCTAAACAATTAATTTATAATAAGATTAAAATATTTAAGTTTAATGATAACATTAAGAAGTTGAAGTTAACACTGAAAAATTGGAATACAGTTAAAAATTTTGTTAAACAAACTTTATAAATATAAATCACTAAAAATTACAATAAGCATATCATTAGCTTAATATGGAATTTATTTTAAATATCTAGAATAACTTAGAAAACTAGAAGAATTATATTAAGAAAATAAGAAATTAACATCTAGTACAATAAAAATTGAATAATAAAATCAATTTTGCTAGACAAGTTTGCTTTATGAGAATTATATAAAACTCCAGTAATTCTTTCATTAGCTAAATATGAACTTCAGTTGTAACAATTAAAAGTTTGAGTAAAACTTAAGAAAATAGTAAGAAATTAATGAATAATTAATGAAAGAATTATTTGATCTAGAAACCAAGCCTTGATAAAAAGATTAAATGAGCTAAACAAACATTAATTATATTGAAAACTAGAATCGCACTGTTATCAAATAATAAAATCCTTTCAAAAGAAAACATGAAGAAGATGGAATTTAATATCCTCAGCTAAAAGCACTATTAAATGAAAAAATGAAAGAGAAAGTGGAAAGATAATACGATAATAAAATTTTAAATCTCCTCAACTATAAAACTTTATCAGACAAGGTTCATGAAGGAGGAACTAATATTAAATGAGAAATTTTCAAGGAAGGTATATAACAATTAATAAAGAATTAACTCAAGGCACTATAGATAGTACCTAAAATATTATTAAAATAGACAATAAACTACTAGAATCTTATTCGATTTAAGTAATTTACATTTTGATCTAATATTTCCACCAGCACCCTGAGTATAAAAAAGAACTGGTACATATTTAAAGAGATTCATAAGGGACTAAATATATTTGCATATATTAGGAAGGGATCCTTGCTGGAGAGCAAGAATCTAAGAAAATAAAAATAGGACATGTAAATATAAGCTCAATAGCTAGTAAACAAACGGCATTATAATAATTCATCCTTGATAATGAATTTGATATTTTTTCAATAAACGAAACATGAACGTAATAAACATATTGCCCAATTGTTATAGAACAATATCGTACCTATTACTAAAACGCAAATAAACGTGCAGGTGGAGTATGTCTATTAGTAAAAAAGTAACTTGATTCTTGTTAAAATGAATTAGATTTCTCAAATCTTCCTGGACATTTTATAAGCGTGAGAGTTGGAAATTTAATAATAGCATCATGTTATTTCCTACAAACGAAAAGCCAAATATTTATAAGGACATTGCATATGAATACCTTAATAATATCATAAATAATAGTGACCAAAACCCTATTATCCTTTGTGGCGACTTTAATGCCTTAATTCCTAACTACGGTAATAATTAATCATGAATCAATAATAATAATTAAAGATTACTAGACTTTATAGAAGCAAATGAATTAATAATTTTAAATGATAATGAGTCCAACACATTTATTCATAGAGCGAATAATTAATGCTATTGCAATGACTACTTCTTGGCAACTTAACATTTAAATTCTGATGATTTCGTTGACTATAAAGTTATCCAAGATTTGGGTTTGCATACTGATCATTTTCCATTAAGTATTACATTAAATTATAATTTAAAAAGAAGTTAATAAGATTAACAATAACGATTACTCTTTAAAATTTCTAAACTATAGGATTTGAAAACGAGAAACTATTATTAAAATCTATTTTTGGGATAATTTTATCAATTCTAGTAACTTTATTAAAACGATATTGAAAATTAATATCAATTCATCTGCGATCTTATTAGCTATAATGCTGAGATTGCGCTTGGATCTTAAAATTAAAGAAAAAACTATAATAATTGCCAAGTTACTTAGCTACGTTATTTGTTCAAGCAAAAAAGGATAATATTGCATATTAGAACGCATTAGCTTTTATGGACGTCATAATTAAGAAGTTACCAAACTTTACTAGCTTAAAATTTAATCTTATAAGAGTTATCTTCACAAATTTTGGAAATTAAAAAAATTAAAAGCTAATGAAAAACATAAAGATCTTAGCAAAAATGCTTAAATAATGTTTAAACAAGCTAAAAATCTAATAAACCCTAAAATTCGTAATTAGATGAATTTTAACTTTAAATAATAATAGCAATTTATTGAAAATTGGGAAACTAACGTTTTTGATAAACATTCGAAAATAAGTAAGATAGAATTTGACTTCTCAAATAGAAAAATAGAGGGAATATTTAGAAATAAATCTTTTATCTTAAATTAGAAATTAAGTCATTTATAAAATATGCCTCTTTTTACGTGATTTGAAATTAAAAAAATTATATCTTAGCTTGCAAATAATAAAACTACAGGTAATGATGGTCTAAAAGCTGAACTTATTAAATATGGAGGTTAAGATTTGCATCAAATTATAACAAATTTCATTAATAACATGCTTAGAACATTTAAAATACCTAATGCAATGAAAAAAATAAACATTCTTTTGATTTTCAAAAAAGGAAGCAAAAGTAATTGACGTAATTGACGACCTATAGCTTTATTGAACTGTCTACTTAAAATTTATGATAAAGCACTAACATAACGACTTTATAATTATATTTATGAACGAAACATTTTACATCCAGCCTAATTTGAATTTATTCGTAAACGCTCCACTACTTAGCAAATTTGAACAATTTAGTAAATTATAGACTTGCATCGTAGATGGTCCCATAAAAAGTAATTAATTGCTACTTTAATAGATGTAGAAAAAATGTTTGATAGTATATCTAGGAAATTACTTTTTGATCATCTTAGAAGACTTAGGCTACCTTTGGACCTAATATTGGCACTAGAATCTTTTTACGATAATGTTGATGCTAAGTTTATAATTGACGGATATCTTACAAGAACAATTAAATATAACAATGGAGTATTATAAGGAAGTAGCCATGCACCTGTACTTGCAATTTTATACTATGATATTGTTATAAGATATTTAGAAGATAATCACAAAAAATTAGGATTTCAAATATTATCTAAAACTTTCGTAGTATGAGCCTTCGCTGACGACTTAATCCAATTGTCTTCTTCCTAGAAAAATGCCTAAAAATTATTACAAGCTACAACTACAGTTTTTGATTGAGTAAAACTTACAATTAATGTAGTCAAATGTGAAGTAATAGAATTCTTGAAAAAAATAAATGAAAAGAAAGCTAACCTTCTATTACTATAAAGCTCAATGGGATTCCAATTGCTTAAAAAGATGAAGTTACCTATTTAGGATATTAGTTAGGAATAAAGTAAAATTACAAATTACATTGTACAGCAATAGCTACCAAATACAGAGTAGCTATTTAAAAAGCTACTGCAATACTTTCTAAATATGGATTAGTATCCCCTCTCAGCTTCAAAACTCTTTGTAGAACTTTTATTTTGCCTAAAGTTGAATATGGAAGTGATATTACTCCGTGAGCTACTATTTCTAGAATTAAAGGAATAAAAAGCAAGATAACAAAATCGTAAAGACTTATCTCAAGATAGGCGTTTAGATCTTAAGAATTCACATTCAATGAGTCATGCTTTATTGACCTAAACTGGCTTCCTTTTACACATATAACAACTAAAAATTTAATGCACTTTTATTAAAAATTAATGTAATATAGCAAAGAAAATCCTAACTCAGATACTGCTTTCCTATTAGAAAAATGCACTAAATTTAATTTACCATACTAGAAACATATAAAGAAATGTTCAATTTATATAATTTTGACATGTCACATGTTTAGAGTAAGATGGATTTTTATAAGCTCACAGAATAAAAAATAAAACATAAATTCTTAATGGAATGTCTCTCTAGGAATACACTTATGCCAACAGCAAAAAGAATTATAGACTAAATAGAAAATAATTAAAGTGTATTTCCTGAAATTACTTATACCAAATATAGTAAACACTATATTAGAGAGACTATTTCTATTTATAAACTGAGGACTTTTTCTTATAATTTTCAATAAGAACTTAGTAATCGCCACATTAACGTTAGATATAGCATTATTTGCTTATGTGGCTAAGACTTTGATGAAGCTGATCATATTTTTTATTGCTAATACTATGCAGACATTATTGAGGAACTTGAAAGTCATAAAGCTTTTAAAGAAAAAGACAAGAATAAACTAATTCTTTATGACTAAAACTATATAAACAAACATTTTTCAAAAAATCAAATTCCTAAAATAGACAAATTAATCAAAAATTTTCATTCTAAATTACTAAAAAAGCGTATTCAAATGTTCGAACTACAAGATGAGCTTTTAGAAGAGTTTCAAGAAGGAAAAAAAGACAAATTTCATCAAGACAATAAATAAAAATATATGATAGAGAAAGAACAAGAAGAAGCTTGATTGACATTTTCAAACTTTTATCTTTCAACATATTTGTAATATTTATAGTCTAAGCTATATTTATTGCAACTATGTCTCAATATTCTTAAATATTGAAACTATTATATTTTAATTAATCAAGAAGAATTTTAAAACAATACAAATTTTAACTTGTAATCAACTAAAAAATAATTTTAGCATCCTATTGAGTTTAACCATATTTAAATAGGATGGAAATGTAAACCCTTTTCTTTGGAAAATTTGGAGGCCAACAATGCAATTAGAAGAGAGAGCTGGTATTAATATTAGTAAAAAATCCAATGTCACAAGAGATTTTCTGTGAATGATTCGTCAAGCTCAAGAATTTTTAATGCCGGCAGAAAATCTATTTCATCATAGGTTGGGAAAAATATGTATCCAAAATAGTAGATGAATACTATTCTTTGACTGATTTAAACACAAGCCAGTTTTACAATTAGAGGAATAAATTATAAAGATAGTTGGTAATAAAAATGTTTGAAAGACCTGCGAGCCTACGATGTGCTACGTGCTCTATAATCATATTTATTTATTATTATTTATTTGGATTTTAAATTTTTTAGGACTTTTTATAAATAACTAGTCTACTATTATTTAGTTTTTCTATATGAATGACGAATAAAAAATATTTACATTTTCACCTTTTTTATGATATTTCAATTTTTGAAATCAGGGATGCTAATATGTAATTAATTTAACTAAAAAGCTTTTTAAATTTTTTTTAAATTTAATTTTAATTTTTTTTGTGATTTTATGAAATATTTTATTTAAAATCCAAAAAATAGGAATATAAATTTTATTTCATTAGAAATTTTATTGTAATTTAAATAAAAAATATCCTTATATACTCCTGAATAGTAAGTTCATTTGGCTATTTAAATTTATTCTTAATAATAAAAATTTATTAGTGTCATGATTACCATTATTTAGTTAATCACATTTAATCTAAATGTTGTTATTAATAATTTCCGTAGTTTTCTTCTTCAGGGTCAACTTCTTAATAATATATCTAATCGATGTGAATTGTCCCTTCTTTATAATTGGAATCTTGCTCCAGTTTCAGTCTTTCCCAAACATTAATCTAATCCTTCTTCTCTCTTAAGCATTAGCAATATCTTATAGAATTTTGATATTTATTGCATAATTTTCCCCTGAAAATTTCTCCGTTTGCAGTTTAGTATAGTTTGATTATTTTCCCCGAAATTTCTTATTTTCGATTTTTTTTTTAATTATCTTTAGTTTTTACATATATATTTCGTCTTAAAGCAATAGAAACATTTTTTCTTGCAGTTCTTTGAATCGTGGTCTATTTTTCTTCATTTATATATTTTTTTAGTTTTCTTCTGCCTCAAAAAAAGTTTTAAATCTCCGATATTCTATGGCCTCAGAATCATTGTGAAGGAAAAAAAGTTATTCAGAATTATTCTAATTATTAATTTCTTTAATTTTTGCTCCATTCTTTCCATTTCTTAGTTAAATTGAAACTCTGAGGCCTTGATATTTAATTATTTTTAATCATTGATTTTCATTTTATAATTACTATATAGCATGAGTAAGAAAAATCAATTTTTTAATTAAGTCTTAGAATTACTACTACAACTTTCAAATTTTTGTTTCTAGGAAGTAAATTTCACTGAGATAAATTTACTTATCGATGTCCTGCTAGATTTTAGTGAATTATTTCTTAGGAGCCATTTTTTTTAATTAAATTGTATGATCAACCAAATCTTTAAAATAAAGTTTTTATTCTTTCAATCTTAAATAAATTTTTCTATCTAAAATCCTTTATTTTATATTATTTTAAAATTTTTAATTTTATATAAGTAATTTTGGTGAAATTTTTTAAATTAGTGATATAAATAAAAGACCAAAGCTAGAATGCCTATTACTTATTTCATAAATAATTTTAATTAATATAATTTTTTTCTCTCTTTCTTTATAATCATTTAGGCACATATCAAAGCAAAAGCTCACTAAAAATTAGCAAGAATATTTGGTAAAGCTTTCTTTCTTTAAAATATTAAGATTCAATATAAAATTTAGATTGATTTAATCGATAAAAATATTTAAATTTAAATATGAAAAGGATTAAATACTAAAGATATCAGTTAAAATTATTTTCATTTTATTTGGAAGATTTTCAAACTCTAAATCTATGAACTAAATTCATTTTTTTTCAAAAGGACTTATAAATAATAATAATAATAAATAAATTTGATTATAGAGCAAGTAGCACTCTCGTTGGTGCGCAGCTCTTTTAAAAAAAATGTTTCATACTGACAAGAATGTTTGTTACTGATAAAATTATCAGATATTGGTAGACCTTGTTCAATACTGGTATAATTATTCAGTACTGATAAAAATGTTAAATAGTGATATAATTTTAGAATACTCGTAATCTTTAATACTTATTGGAGGTCCAAGGACATGGCAGGATTGTGTCTCATTGCATCACCAAAGCAGAGGACGAAATGTGTCAATTATGGGTACTTAAATTCCCCACCTCTGATGAAGCTCGCAATATTATTTCTTTTTCATTCCAGTATTAAAAATAAACGAAACCAAGTCAAGCCAAGCAAATGTCGAAGGTCTAAGAAACTTATGTCTCGAGGTCAAACCAAAGCAGAGGAAGACATAAAGTCGATTATGGGTACTTAACTTCCCCAACCTCTGATGAAGATGACCTTGTTGCTCACCTTCGAACAACTATGGCGGTTTTAAAAATTATTATATCTTAATAAAGAGCAAAACTTTTATAAAAAAGAAAAATAATTATAAGCTTTTTTCTTTTTGCTGTATTTATTTTATTTAAATGTAGTTTTGATTAAAGTTTCAAAGGTTATAAATTATCTCGTATTAATTTTATTTAAAAATGCTTTTAGAAAAAATTTTATATTAGTTAGATTTGCAAATTATAATGATTTAATATTTTTTATTATTGATAAAATAACGAACTAAAAATTAGAGGGTTTGTCTATTTTGATGTTGATGATGCCCCTTAAAATGAGGCTGCTAATTAATAGTTAAACCAAAAATAACTACTTCAAAATATGCTTTAAAATTTTAATTTTTACTGATTATCTTTATAGTGAATTCCCAAGAAATTTTGCTCTGCAGTATTTTAAGACCTTCGGAAAAAAGGAAAAATAGGTTTACCAGATTTTATTAAGAAAAATAAAATTAAACAAAAGATGTTTAAATAACTAAAGTAAAGAGAAACTAAGCAGGATAATTAAGCTAATAAAGAAACAAAAAAAATTACCCTAATTTTTTTTGGTAGTTGATACCACTTAAATGATTGAATGATATAGCAATGCAAAAAATTACCTAATATTTTTCAATTTTTTTCAAAATTGTCGAAATTTAAATTACAACTTTATGTCTTTTGTGTAGCATTATGACATATTAATAAACTTATTTGATTTAACTAAAAGTTCATAAAGAATTACCAAGTTAAGAAGATTATGTAGTGAGCATGTCTATAGCGTAGAGTTACTTCATAATAAAAAAATTTTCTTACAATAATAATATAATAAGAAAATGTTAATATAAATAATTCAAATTGTAGTAAAATTAAATTAAGGATTTAATTCTTATGTCATGTCAAATCATGTTAATATTAAATTTAATAACTATTTCAGAAAATTACTTTAAGTTTAAAATTTTTTAAATCAAATTTACTTTCTAACTTAATCAAAATCAATCTATTTAGAAAAATTTTGCTCCAAAAATAATTTTTATTTAATCAACAAATATCTTTCTAAAATATAGAGTTCAATTATATAATTTAATTATTTAAATCAAAACAATATATACTCTCATAATAGAATAATTAATTTATGAAGATAGAAGAAAGTAATTCTAATGATATATCATTTAACCTTGCTTTAATTTAGATCATATTGTTAAAGAGCAAAAAAAATTTTGTTTCTAAAGCTAAAAATTTCATATAAATAATGAGAAAAACAATATTATACAAGGAAAGATAACATATGAACCTAATTTTATTACGATATTTCTTATTTATTCAAGCAAGCTTTGATAATTTAAAACCTAATTAAAGCGAATTTTAAAAATAAGCAATATTGTTTTTATCTTTACAATTTAAATAAAGCATTCTATTATATTCTGAGATATTTTACGTTAATTTTGCGTTCCTTTTAAAATAAAATAGATGAAAAAGCATGAGAACTAGAATTTCTTAAGTTTTGAGTGTGAAGGATAAAAAAAATATAAATAAATAAAAGGAAAAGGAAAAAATAAAATAACCTACAGCCTGATTTTATTTATCTGATTAACATTTTTTTTCATCTATGTTTCAAGTATCATATATCTGAAATTCTTTATTAGCTCAGATAATAACGATTGATAAAAAAATTATGACTTTTAACTGAATAGTTAAACCTAATAGTTAGGAGAATGACCGTCACAAATGGAATTATAGTAACACTATTATTCAGATTAATATATTAATTTAAGAAATCTTCCTGTTGATTATATAGATATTGAGTCTAATTAAAAAATAGAATGATATAACTTTACTCAAAATTGCTCTAATTTTTGTTCTTACTTTTAAAACTGCGTTAATTAAAGTTTATTAAAAAAAAAAATTATTTTTGATACTAAATGAACTTTACTTTAATACTAACAATAAGAACACGAATAACTTCCAAGAGAATATGACTATCATAATAGTTGTTAGTTCAATAAAATACAATGAGAAATAAGATTGAATTTAAGTTAACTGTATGATAGCATACTTAGTAGAGTATCTTGTCTCTTTTGAGTTTACACACCCTTCCCGTAGTAGTATTGAGATTACTAGCATTGTAGTATACACTGCGCCAGATTACCGACTATTTTTCCTGACAGCGGTCGATATCCATATTTTATTGAAATAATTAAAAATTTAATAAATATTTAAGATTAAAATAATTTGAGTTTATAACATTTCTTTAATGCCTTTTGTCGATAATTTTAAAATAAAAATTCACTTTTGAAAAAAGAAAGATTTAAGCATATTTAGATGGTAAAGAGTTTATGAAACTTTATTAGTACATCATATTATTTTTCTAGTTTAAGAAAAAATAAGTTAATTCAAATAGATAGCTTTTAATTATTTTTTATAAGTTAAATAGACAGAAGTGCTTATTTATTATATTATATCCTTATGAAGCAGTTCTACTTGTATTAAAATATTTGATTATATAATATATTCTAATTTAATTGAAAACTAGGAATTATTTACTTTTTATGTTCTGCTAACGATTTGGTAAATAAGAAATGTTATCATTAAATTTTATTAAGTAGTGAAAACCAACAATAAAAAGCATAAAAAATTTAAAGGCATTTAAACTTATTTAATATGATTTAGTCACAACATGAAATAAAATAAATTAAGTTTTAATATAATATTGAAATATAGAAAGAGCCGCACATCAAAGAGGTGGCACGCGCTCTATAATCAAAATTTATATAAATTTTACTTTCTTGTAGTTGCTTTATTCATTTAAGTTTAAGAACTAAATGGAGAATTTTGAGATAAACATTTTTAATTATTTGCTAATATTTATAACGAAAGTTTTATCAATCAAAAGAAATTCGTCAAAATATAAAATTATATTTAAATTATTTTTTATTTTATTTTTTATATTAAAGTTGGAGAATTAGCAAACATTCATTTTACTTAACTAAATTTTTAAGGATATTACCGATGAACATAGTAATAAAATTATAAAATATAATTGAAATCCCAAGAAAATTAGGAAATTTATACTTAAAAATAAATATGAAAGATTAAAAAGCTCTTTAAATGAAAAATTAAAATCAAATAAATATTTTATAAATTCACTAAAAATATTTTATTATTTCAAGAATTTTAAAATATTATAATTAGTTTAAAAATTGTGAAAAATCATATGCTTTTATTATTTTTTTAAATATTCAAATATTCAAATATTTAAAATTAAAAATTTTTTTTTTGATTAATATTTAATAAAAATAAAATTTTAAATAAAAGCATAATAATATTTTATAATTTTTATAATTAAATTTAATTTTTCATCGCATTATATGATTTTTATCTTATTAGATACAGTTAACTAAATATCAAACCCCACAAATATTTATAAATTAATCATTTTAATTTACTTTTTTTGTTAATCAACTGATTTTCAAAGGAAATTAAATTTTATTCAGATAAAATTTTTTAAATTTAATATTATTTTCTTTAATTTCAAAACTCTTAATAATTTCTATTTTAATATTTAAATTAATCAATTTTTTTATTTATTATATTCAAAAATAAAATTCATTATTTTATATTTATGGATTAAAAAAATAAAATAAAAATAGATAAAAAATAGTTTAAGATAAGCATATAAAATACAAATTAATAGAAAAATATTAGTTTATTTTAAAAAACCTTTATATAACATTCAAATAAAATTTAGAATTAAATATAGTAATAAGTAATATTTTTTGCTAATATAATTAATTGTATTTCAAATTCATTATAAAAATTGATTATATTATATACTTAAATTAAGTGCTTAAAAATAGTTAAAAAATTTAATTAAATTTAAAAAGAAATTTTAATAATTTCCAAAATAAAAATAGAATACTTCGATACTAATAGTTTGAAAATAATTTTAGATTAAAACTAAAAAAATTAAAAATAATATTACTTTTTATTTTAAAATTAACTATTAAATAAATATTTTACTATGTTAAGAACTAATTCATATTTTAGTAGTCTTTTATTCTAACCATAATAAAGAATTAAAAATTGTTTATTTTCAAAATACTAAAATTAAGTAAATAAAACCAAATAGATAAAAAATAATATTAATTATAGTTTAATTTTTTATATGAATAATTTAAAAAGTTATTATTTATTTTCAAAATAATTTATAATTTAAAATGAAGAAGGACAATTATGGTCAGTTCCATGAAATGCCGCGCAAACCTATTTACTTTTATATTGATGATGAATCATAATAAGAAGGAGTATCTTAATTCAAAAGTAGAAAAGTTGTGATTATAGTAATGCTAATTTTATTATTAATTATAAGCATTTTACTTGGTTTCTTTTTTGTTTAATGAAAAAGAAGTACAACGAAAATAGATATACCTTTAAGATATCCAGATACTACTTTAGCGTAATAAAACTCATTTTATGAAGGAGATCTGCCTTAAATATACTGAGACACAAATATATAAGAAAAAGAATATTTTAAAGATTTTTCGAATATAATAGTTGCCTCATTTAAAAGAAATAATTAAGATTCAGTTGTAAATAAAGAAACAAACTTAATAATAAGCATCTAATAAAAATAAGAATAATAGAAAAGTTGTACAACATTTTGCAATTACTTTAGATAATGTACAAATATATCTTATGATAGATATTTAGTTACTACCAAATTTTGACTTATACATGATTTATATTAAAAGTCTTCTTCCTCTTAAAAAGAATAAATCCCTCCCTTGGATAATGTGTTTTAATGGGAGTATCATGAAAACTGTGTTGGTAGTAATAGATGCTATGAGTAATGGTAGTGGAGTGAAATATCTTGCATGCCAGTTTACTATAGATATTATTAGACCTGGAAAAATTTATTCGAAAATTGGTAGAATATAGAAATTTATTCTCCAAATTTTGTTCTAATGACTTAATAACGCGATGATAGTAAATAAACAGCAAATAACAATGCAATAAGGGAAGGAGAAAATTGGATAAAATAAAATGAAAAAAAACTTATTGAAATAGTGATGACATGAACGACTTTAACAATTTAAAAGTTAAAATATTTTCTTAGTTAAAATATTAAAATCCATATTTTATTATATAATAATCTATTTCCAATTAATTCTGAATCCAATAGAAAATTAGTACTAGAAAGTTTTAAAAAATTTAATGTAATAGTTTAAAAAGTAGAAAAAATAACCAAAAAATCGGGATTAGATTAATTTTTTTACAATATAAAAAAATAAGAATGTATTGGTCAAAAAGATATTTTTCAATATTTACTAGAAACGATAAAGTATAGAATAAATACCTACTTTTTATTATAAATTTAATAAATCTAAAAATTATTTGGATCTGAATTGGCTAATATCATTTTTTGCTTTTTCAAAATATTATAAAGATTTATTTAACAAAGATATGTAATTAAGTAATAATTAATACTTTTAATCTTAAAAACTTTCATAAAAACATCTATCAAAATATTAAAGCTAAATATTTTGAAATAATCTAAAAATTATAAATTATCCAGCATTTTTAATTAAAAGAAATTCATAAAAACTAAGTTTAAAATAATTCAAAATAGAAAAAAATTTAAATTATAAAATTATAAAATATAAATCATGTTACCTATAATAGACAAATAAAGGTAAATAAAATTTGTTTTATTTATAAAATTTTGTTATGTTATTTTTTTATTTAACAATAAACATAAGTTTATTTATATAAAAGCAAGTAATATCATTAAAATAAATGAATGTAAACTTATTTTAATGTTTGTATATATTTACTATTACATTTTTATTATTTAATTTTTATTAAGAAATAACATAATATTAAATTAAATTAAAAATAATAAGTTTGCTTAATAGCTTTGAAGTTTTATGTCTAAAAAATAACATAATATTACAAAATTTGCTTTAACTGGTATTTAAAAATTTTACCTTTATTATATATATCCCCTTCAAATTTAAATAGGGTGGAAAGCCCTCTTCTTCGGATGCTGCTTGGAGGCCCAGCAATGTAACAAACAAATGAGTGCGGACGGAGGATAAATCGACAGAAGAAAAACCAATAACATGAAAAGGAAGACGCGACAAGCTGGATTACTCTGAATGCCAGGAGAAAACTTTCTTCATTATAGATCGGGGAAATGTACCCGTAATCGCATATTGTATCCTATGCTTTGGAAGGAAAAATTACAGGGACGTACCACAGGAAGAGAAAACAAGATAGAGAGACCAATAAAATATTTTTTTGAAGTTAAATAAAATTAATTTAAAGAGCTGCGCACCAACGAGAGTGCTACGAGCTCTATAATCGAAGTTATTATGCGTGAAAATAAATTTGATTCTTCGAGATTGATTATTAAAGTTTTTTTAAATATTTTACAATCTAATTAATAAAACATCTGATGTCTATGTTAAAAGTATTTTTTCATAAGGTTTTTAATTAATTATTAATTAAACTTAATTATGAATTTTTCTACTTATAAATTTATTAATTAAATTAACGAGATTTCGCCATTATTTGGTTAACCAAGAGTAAATAGGATACATCTGAAAAAATGGAATCAAGTTGCGTCTCTTATAACTACCAAAGCAGTGCTCCCATTTCATCCTCTTCAGATTCCAGGTCCAATAGATGCCACAGCCGAAGATCATTCAGTTTTAGATTCTGAGAATAAGTCAAGCCACGAAGGACATTGTCAATTATATGTACTTAATTCTCCAATTTCTTATGAAGCTATTCTTTTCTTCATCTCTTGATTGATGGCATAAGTTTCTTCGGAAGTTTCATCCACTAAAGCTTGGGGACCTCCATCTTAACATTTTTATAATAATAATAATAGATTATAGTGAATCTATATTATTAATTTAACCACTTTTAAGTTCAATTGAGTTTATTTTTGTAGAATTTCTACTGTTTCCTTTAAAGTTACTCAAATATATTCTTCTTTTACTTCACCTCAATCTTCATCTTTCTCTAAGTTTCAGTCCTCTTTTTCCTCTTTTATTTTTAATATCCTTTAGTTCCTTCAAATATTTTTTTCAATTTTTTTTTTATTATTTGCTGCTGTTATTGATCCATGCAATTTTATTCCTTAATATAATTTCTTCTGTTAATTTTATTTTCTCTCGTGTAATAAAACTAAATTTCTCCAAAGTACTTTTTTTCTCTATTCTTTACTTTATGTAAAACTTATAAGATTGTCTTACTAGACATATTTTTCTCTTACAGAATCAACATTTTAATAAACTTTTCTACCTGTAGTTAATCTTTCTCATTATACAAAGGGTCTGTTTTATTTTTTCTAATCTATTGATTGTATTTATAGGATAAATTTATTAAGTCTATCTTCTATTAATTTTAACAGAAAATTGACTTCTTACTTTTCCATTTTGCTGCTGATTTTTTTTTTAAATTTATTATTTTCTTGCTAAATCTTCATTACTTTTGTAGCAAGTTTTTAATTTTTTCATTTATATTGAGACATAATTTTTATGATCTGATTCTCCGATAATAATTTCTCAATTTCTTTTTAGTAAGTTACGGCTAACATTGGTTATTTTTTTGAAGAAGAGGTTTAATTACTTTTTTATATATAATAAGGTTACTTTTATTAAGAATAAACTATAAAAGATCACAATTTTTTATTTTAAAATTAAAAGCATGTTTGAAACAACCTTTATGAATTATGAAATATTTATATTATTAAAATAATTGAGCACTATTTAGCTGCTTCGCATTCTAAAATCTAAATTTTTTATGTGTTAAAGTTCTTATCAATTAATTTATAAAAATATATTTATATCAAAAATAAATAATTTAGAAATTAAATTAGAAATTAGAAATTATATTCCTAAATTTGAATAAAGAACTAAAATAATCTTAAAAATATTTAGTTCTAATTTATTTAAATTTAAGTAAATCTAAGTAACTTAAAGTACTGTAAAATAAAATGAATAAAAAATATTTATATTTCATAATTCTAGTTAAAATAAACCAAATTTTTTATTAATATTTCAACAATATAAAAACTTATTTAGAAAAATATAATAAAATTATAAAGTTAGAAGATTAGTTTTTTAAGAGCGGAATAGAAATTTTATTTTACTTAAATAAATGAATACTGACCGTTGTCAGGAAAACTAAAGGTAATCTGGAGGTGTAGTGTATGATATGTTTTTAGGAATTTTGCACTAGATGCCACCACGAGGAAGGGTGGATAATCTCGAAAGAGGCAAGCCTAGCATACCTGAGGGTTCTTGCTAGCAGTATGAAAGTTTGACTGATGGACCTTCTAATGACTTAGAAACAAAATCTTATTTGGATCTTATTCAAGAAGACTGGAACATTTGATTCAATATTCGAAAATACTCTTTAATGAACAAATTCACCATTTGGAGAAGTTAACGTTACTCATTGGTAGAATAGAAACAAGAAGTATGAGAACATTTTTTCTCAATATTAAATATTAATATTAAAAGAGCTATGCTCCAAAGAGGTGCAACGCACTCTATAATCATATTTATTATAAAAGTAAAATAAGAAATTAATTTAAAGAGGTGATTTGTTATAAAATTTGTTATTATAATAAATAAATCTGATTAGAGAGCATCATTAGATTGCAGCTCTCTTCGTACTCAATACTGATAAAAATAATATAACATCCAAACATTTGGTGTCTTTACAAAGTTGTATCACAAGCATTATCAAATCAGAGGAGACAATAGTTGATTTTGGATATTTCATTTCCCCAACACTCGTAAAGAAACTTTCCTTTTTCATCTTGCTTCAATAAATTATGATTACCAAATTAAATACATACTATAATATACTTAAATGTTTAGATTTTATCTTCACTAGTCTTTCAAACAGGTATATACTGTCATTTTTTTAGTGAATAAGTGAAAGATCCCTTTTTTTTGTATAGGTTACCACTAATAATTATCATCAGTTCTAGATAGAAATTTATATTTATATACTCCTTATTCAGAGGTAATTAAACATCCTTCTCGTTCTTTTTGTTTTTTTTTGTTCTTTTGACTTAAGTTTTTTTCAGGCTCAACATTGTCGTAAAATATGATTCACTTGTTTGTATTACCAGCAGCTTTTTGTTTAATTTTCCTTTATACTTTTCTGAAACATTTTTTGATTTATAAATTCTATTCTCTTTTATAATTTGAATACTATTTTCATCTTGCTTTAATTATTGATCAATTAATTTAACTTACCATTTTCTGTAATAATTTTTTATTCTTGATTAAAAATGGATTGAAGTTGCCTATATAGTTATTATTCTGCTACTACGTTATTTTAGTCTAGTTTACGACGAGTTATTAGTAACGCATTATTTTAATCATCGATGTTATTAATTCTCTGATTTTTTCCCCTCGATTTTTAAATTGTTTTTTCATTTGATCTAACTTATTTTAGAGTTTTTTATCAGCTTCATTCTTAGATTCTTATATCTCAAAATATTTGATCATAGCTTTATCTTAAGATGAAGAGCTTGATTCTTCCTTTTACTTTTAAATTTTCAGCATTTATTTTACTAATTTTTTTCTTAATTTCCTTAGATATTTCTTTAGAGATGAACATATTACACCTTTTTTAATAAAATTATTAATTTAGTTAACTTAATTTGAAATATACAAAATCTACTTAGATATTTCAAAAATTTTTGATTTTATTATTTAAAATATTAAAAATGGTTAACTTCCAGAACTGTTTTTTCATCACCTCCTAAATGTAGTAGAGAAAATCTAAAACGCTTTCTTCTACCACGTCTTCGCTTTAATTAGTCCAACCTTCTTTATTACGAATGAAAACCAGACTCAAAACCCAAGCACTCCTACTACACCAAACCAAAGTCACTGATCGAAGAAATATGATATAATAATACACTCAACGAAAAAAGAATATTAATATATCTATGATTGGACGGACTTCACTAAAAGGAGGAGCATAAAATAAAAAAGGAATGAAGTGGTAAAAAAAGTCACAACCTAAGCTATAATTTAATAAAAGAATGAACAACTTATTTCAACCAAAACCCTGAAGACTAAATGATAAGAGTCTACTAAAATGCCTATGATGATCTATCAGGAATGATGGTCGCAGTTTATTTTAACCACTATCTGGAAAATACTGATTTAGTAGAGAAAAAAGCCATAGACTAAGAAGTGATACAAAATTTTAGGTATCAAATATGGAGCAAGTAAGGACAAGCAGTGGCTAAATTCATCGTCAAATTAATTAATTAAAATATAATAGTTTCAATATTTAAGAATATTGAGACATAGTTGCAATAAATATAGCTTAGACTATAAATATTACAAATATGTTGAAAGATAAAAGTTTGTAAATGTCAATCAAGCTTCTTCTTGTTCTTTCTCTATCATATATTTTTATTTATTGTCTTGATGAAATTTGTCTTTTTTTCCTTCTTGAAACTCTTCTAAAAGCTCATCTTGTAGTTCAAACATTTGAATACACTTTTTTAGTAATTTAGAATGAAAATTTTTGATTAATTTGTCTATTTTAGGAATTTGATTTTTTGAAAAATGTTTGCTTATATAGTTTTAGTCATAAAGAATTAGTTTATTCTTGTCTTTTTCTTTAAAAGCTTTATGACTTTCAAGTTCCTCAATAATGTCTGCATAGTATTAGCAATCAAAAATATGATCAGTATTCATCGTCAAATAAAACGGAATAGTATATTTAATATTCAACAGTAAAGAAAGATACTAGCAATTCGCTTAATTCCGGGAATGAACGTTAAAAGGCGTTAGAAGTCCTATCTAAGCAAGAAACTAATTAGAATACTTTGACATTCATAAATACCAAGTTTTCTTCATAATAAACGAATATTCAAACATGAAGGAAGTAATGGAAATAATGAGATAATATGGAAAATCAAGAGGAGAGGTATAGCATGCATACCGAAATACTACAATGCTTACAAGTAGCAGTGTAGTGTACTTAGATTTAAAGCATATAGACGAAACAAAGAGGATACAAGAAGTAATAGATCTGAACGGAAACAAAATGAGAATACAGCATCCAGTAAATTTTATCTGCTGTTTATGTAAATTGAAAGGGCACACATATCAACAATGCAGAAGGATGGAAGCAGCAAAAAGGAAAAACTACATACAAGAGAATTAGAGATGCTTGAAAGAGAAGTTAAATTAACAATAAACAACCAAAATTAAAAGCTAATCAATCAAATAAGATGATAATTAAAGAAGGAGAGTAAATGATTATAGAGGAAGCAAGGGAAGAAGAGAAGGAAATAAAACGAGGAGAACAGAAAATAACTAAAACAACTAAGCAATTAAATAATAAAAAGTCTTTTATGCTAAATGAATAAATAAGAATTATTTTTCATCAAAATGGAATTGGACATATGTAAGGCAGGGGGATAGAGAAATGCTTAAAGAACTAAATAAAATAATTTATATAATAAGATAAGTGAAGGTAAAAATGATAAACCCTAAAAGAAGAAATAAGAAGCAAACAAAATAGCATAATGTAGTATATAAGGAAAATCGTAAATTAAGAAAAATAACAAAAAGAAATAGAACAAACTCAAGAAGAAAAAGAATATAATGCAAGATAAAAATGTTAAGTAAGAAGCAAACTGAAATAAGCATTAATTAAAATTTACTATGCTAAGAAACCAAAAAACAAAAACGAGTAATTACCCACCAACAATTAATAGGAAAAGGCAAAAGAAAAAAATAGAATAGATAAGAATAAGGAAAAGATAGATAATAAGTGGAAAAATATAAAAAAGGGGAAAGAACTAATAATGAAGAGAATATGGAAGCAGAGAATGATAGATAAGATGAAAGAAAAATGGAGAAGGAAGATGAATAAAAAGAAGAAAGCGATAGAGGAAGCAGAGGAGATAGATAAAAAAGTAGAATAAGAATAAGTCATAAAAATAGGGACAGCAAATGTTAGGGGAATTAGAAGTGTAAAAGAGGCAATAGCCAAATTCATGACCCAAAAAAAGTATCCACATAATGGCATAATTGAGATTTAGATTGAAGACTAAAAAGATATGTGTAATATAGACGGATATAAAAACTTAATAAATGTGGGGTCAAAAAAAGGGAAAGGAGTAACATTCTATATTAGAAACGACATATGTAAGGAGATTAGAGAAATATAGAATGGAGTCAACCAAATGACGTTTTTTGGAGGAGCGAGAGTGATGGCCATTGAAATAAGAAGAAAATTAGCAGTAATAAATATATATGCACTTTTGGCTAATGACAACTAATAATATGAGACCATTCTATAACTTAGTGAACGAATTTAAACTATAAGCAATAAAAAAAGGACTTAATGTAATGATCATAGGAGATTGAAATTCGCACATAGAGTAAGGATTACCAAAGAAAACAAACTCAGCTGGAAAGAGAATTCCATTCAAGGAAAGGAATAATTTAATATGCCTAGATTCAATTGAAATAGGTACTTTCGTTCAATAAAACAATGAATATAAAGAGATAATGAAAGATAAGTGATAAATAGTGATTTTTATTACTCATACGTAATAGGTGACCATATACCAGGTGTTATATAGATAAAGATTGGTAAAGAAGTTAGAAAACCTTGAAAGATAGAAAAATAAATTACCTCTATTAAAGATAAAAGAGATCTAATAAAAATTTTAAATATTTATACAAGAAAAATCTAAGAAGAAGAAGAAATTGATAACCTAAACGGTACGTAGACTTACAAATGATGAAAGAAAAAGATATAAGAAGGTGCTCAAAAGGTATATGGAACAGTTAAAACATAAAAATTTTAGATTTATAAAAACTCAGAAACAACAAAAAGTGCAATAAAATTTTCGGAAAATGCAGCAAACAATTAAAATAAAAGATAAAGAACAATGAAGAAATAAATGAAAATCACAAAATGAGAAATATAGATATCTCCAAAGAGTAAGATAAGAATACATTTAATCAAGAAAAAAAGATAAAAGAAACTTACTTAACCTATTTATAGACAATGTAAACAAAGGAAACCTGACAGAATGTGGAAGAAACTAAAAAACCTGTTTATTAGAAAAAATAATTAGTGAGTACCCTTATCAAAAGAAGATGTTAAGACTTTCAGGAACGAATGATAGCATCTATATGAAGATGGCGATAATACGATACCAACTAAATTCTTAAACAAAAGATAAATAGTGGTAAACGAATATGAAATTTGAGAAAGCATTAATTAATTGGCGAAATGAAAAGCAGCAGGACCTGATGAAATTAAAGTAGGAACAATTTTGGTTGGTGGGAAAAAATTAATAGAAGTAACTTGCAAAATGATAGCTAAGATGATTTAAGTTGGAATAATACCTTAGGAGATGAAACAACAATACATAATATTAATATACAAAAATGGAGGATAGATGAACCCGATAAACTATAGACCAATCTCTTTATTGAATCATGCTTTAAAAATAGTAGATGCATGAATTTTCTAGCAATTGTAAGGATATCTTCATAATGATGAAAGCGAATACTAATATGGTTTCAAAAAAGGAAAATCATGCGCATTATAAATTTTCAATCTAAGAACAGTATAGGAATGATCAATGCAGAGCAAAAAAGAGATTTTTGTAATATTTGCTGATATTAAGAAAGCTTATGACTCAGCGCAAAGAAAGATATATAATAAATCCTAAAAGATCTAAAAATACTGGAATAGATAATTAAACTTCTCTACTATGAAGAAGAAATTAAACTGAAAATCAATGATTAAATAGCGGAATAATTCTCGACAAATAAAGAGATAAAACAGGGAAGTGTAACGTCGCCAAGACTATCTAACTTGATAACAGCAAGACTTCTCCATAGCTTGGAAGATTAAAGCTAGGAATAATGAAAGACTATAAAAACAAGAGGAGAACATAAGAAATGCATGCATGGTGTTTTGCATATGCAGATGATATAGTTTTAATAAGTGAATGGGAATAATTAGAGGAAGTAATCGAAAATTTAATCTAATGGGCAGAAAAGTACAAATTGGAAATTGCAGATAAAACAAAAAGAATGATATGAAAATCAGCAGAAAATAGTAACTGAGAAAATATTGGAAATACCATCGAGGTGGGAAATTAAAGGATATAAAGAGTAAATACCTTTTAGTGCCTAGGTTATATAATAGAAGAGAACATCAGTTTTGAAAAACACATGGAAAAAGATTAGAAACAGCATAAAAGAAGTAAAAGTGAATATTGGGAAAAACAACAATGAATAAGAGATTAACACCATATAATGCAGGAATAATTATAAAAACCTTCGTAAGCTCAGTTTTCAGCCTTGGGACAGAAGTGATTCCATATTGCGAATAATTTGTAGGAAAATAAGTGATAGAGCAATTAGAAATAATATAGAGAAGATCTCTAAGAGCAATCATAAATGCCCCTTTTTAAGTGCAAAATGAGATGTTAGAACACGAATTACAGTTTATGGAATTAAACATTACCAATGACAAAAACGTTGAGATTAAGCGACAAATTAATAGGAAACTAACAAAAACAGTAGACGGATTAATGTCCAATCTAAGTAAAGAAGAGAATTTTATATTTGAATAATATTGCACAGCAATAAAACCGGAATTAAAAATTGAAGATAAAGAAATATTTAAAGATTATGGAAATAACAATTAAAAAGGAAAAAAAAACATTAATCGTGCAATATGAGAATATAGAGTACACGTAGAAGATAGAGAAAGAATGGAGTAAATGATAGCAACATTACGATATGGGAAAACATGATTTGATGAATATGTGGTAGGACCACCAAACTACCTGAGATAAAATAAAAATAGAAAAGAAGAAATATGTTACCTATTTAGAATAAGAACGAGATGTAATGGGAACTTGGAATGCTTAAAAGAAATACACCTAGTTAAGACAAGTCAACGCCTTTTCTGTAATTATGTAAGAAAAAATGAAAGGCATATCATAGAAAACTGTTCAGAATAATAAGAAGGAAGATAAATATATATTTTAAATCTAAGAGCAATAGGAGTAGAGAGATAAGTAATGAACTATTTGATATAATATGGGTACGGTCAAATTCGAGAAATTTATTATTCCTGTGAAGAGTAAAAAAGACCTAAAACTGACTTTATAATAAAAGATTATGTCAAAGATATATTAGAAAAAAGGAAAAGAGGGTACATAGAAAAGAAAATCGAATGAAAAAAATAGAAAAAGACTATAGAGCAGAAAAAGGATAATTTTTATGAGTGTATAAAAGTTTGATCAAGAAGAAAATAATTATAAATAAAAATTACTAAGATATGTAAGAAAAAATAAACTAATTTTCAATAAAAATAAATAAAGCGTAGATAGATAGAAGACAGAAGATCAAAAGATAATGTAGAGGAAAATGAGGAAGATATGTAACTAACAAGAGAAGAATTTCTATTACCTGAAGGTATACATGAAGAAACAGACATATATTGAGTATGGAAAGAGTTGCGCATCAATGAGGTACTACGTGCTCTATAATAAAATTTATTTGTTTATTTTATCTATCTTATTTTACATCAAAATATTGAAACAATAAATAGAAAAAATAATTAAATTAAAATTTATGTGGATAAAACAAAAAATTAAGGCTAAAAATTTGATATTTATTTTTTTAAATATTTAGTCTTAGAATTGATTTCTCTCTTTATATTATAAATTTTAATTTTAATATTAGATTAATAAATGGAATTCGAGGAGGAATAACTAATTTATTTTAAATGAATTAAGAAGATATAGAAATTAATTTAGACGAATTAGCAAAGAAGAAACAAAAAGAATATTTTTTAAGAGTATACTTATAATTTGTGTTATTATTACTTTATTAGTTCATTTCCATAGAAATTATCCTTTATAAGTAAGTAAACAAAATATAAAAGAACTAAAATAATAAAATGATATTTAACATGAGTTATAACTAAAGAATAAAGCAACTAAAAAGGAAACAGAGCAAATATTTATTACCTAGGAAATATAAAAATTGAATCTAGTTTAAGATTAAATTCTATAAGCAAAAGGCAAAATAAGAATTTGTAACGAGAGCTTAAAATCAAATCCTGAGCCCGTATTAGAAATTCCTGCTTGAATCAATTAAAATGCAATAAGTTGTAAAACTTTCTGTGAATATTTTTAAAATTGCTCAGATAACTCTTTCGCGAAAAAAATTCCAAAATAAAAATTTTGAGCTCTGTATGATTTATATTTTAGTCTTCCACCTTATAAAAATTACAAACCACCTCTAGAAAGTTTAGAGAAATAAGAGTATCATTTGTTTTGCTTGGAAAATTCTTAGTGTAATGAAGATTACTGATTTGAATAAGTTTAATGTATGCCTGTTTTTGTTGTTAATTATGAAAAACATTTTTGGTATTTTATGACAGATTTATGAGTTTATATAGACCTATGGAGTCCCTCAAGAATTTTGGTAGGTTAAGGAAATGGTAGTTGTTTCAAGGAGGCCTTTGGTGTGGCCAAAAAGTAGGCTGAAGTTTTGGTTTAGAAAAATGAAAAAGATTTTATAAGTCATATAATGTAGTAAGCTACTAACTAGAATAATTAAACTTTATCAATTAAATTTAAATAAAAAGAATAATTACATTCCTTTAACAAAGCTTTATAGTTATTTAGGATTATTTCATATTAAAGAAAATTAAAATAATTATTTTAATTTAATTTTTTATACTTCAATAGCTCTAAAGAAATATAAAAATAGGAAAGTATGTCTAGAGATATCTTAACGAAAATAAATTATATTTACATAAAAAATAAAAATATAATAATTACAATATAATTTAGTTTGATATGTTAAACTAAATTAAAATTTAAATAATTTATTCTAAATAACTTAATATACTAAAAAGTATAAATATATCAATAAAATAATACTTACAGAACTATATTATGCAATTTTTTAAAATTAGTAAATGATTCAAAATATAAGCAAATAAATTGATTTAATTCTGAATTCTTTATTTAATAAAAAAGTTTTGTCCTTAAGTTTTATTAAAATGCTAAAATTTTATTTAATTTTCTTAGAATTAACATATCTTTAATTTTCGCTTAGTTATGCATAATATATCTATTAAATTAAATATATAACCTTTTAGAAATAAATATATAAATTTATATTTAGTTATTATTAATTTTGCTATATTAATGAGGATGACAAAAATAATTTTAGTTATAAATTATAGATATTTATTTAAGAATTACATTTTAAATATTAATTAATCCTTTTTTCTATGTATTTAATAAATCTATATCATCTGATAGACTCATATTAATTCCTTTCTCTTTTGTTCTGTCAATTATTTCTTTATTTTTTCCAATACTTCTAGTGTACTAATAATCGAATAATTCATAATAGTTAAACCTTCTTAAAAAATTGATATTAAAAGAATTACTGTTTGAAAATTAAGAAACTTTTATACATTTTCCAATTTATTTATTGGCTTAATTTGAAGATTAATTATGATTTATAAGAAAATTTGCTGTGACTTCTTTGTCTTTGTTGTAATTTCTTCTTATTTATTAAGATTTTTCCTTAAGTATTTACAATCAAAAATTATTTATTTTTTATTTTAAATACATTTAGTTTGCTTTAAATGTATTATTTTTATTGGATAATTCTTATAATTTCTCATAACTAGATGTTAAGTAAGTTTGCACACTAAAACATAACTCTCTTCGAATTTACTCGCTATCTAAAAGGAAAAAATCTATTTATTATATTGTTATATTATAGATATATAAAATGGCTTCTAAGAAATAACAGAACTTTGAACAAAACATTTAAACAGGAAAATTCTCTAAAAAATAAAAAAACGAAATAATTACAATGAGTGAAAGTGAGAAATATGATTGATATGACGAACATTAACCACTTGGAAATCCAGAACTAAAAAAACTTCCGACACAAACTCAAATAGAAATATTATCTAAGTCATTAAAAGAGTTTATGTTTAAAAATAGATACCTCACTGATAAAGTAGAAAAATTAGAAAAACTAATAACGTCTTTACTTGAGAAACAATATTAATAATCATATTAAATAGAAAACAAACTGGAACAAAGAATTCTTTAAATTTAATAATAAATTCAGGTAACGCCATTTTCGTTTTAACAGAATTAATCAGATCCTATGGAAATAGAAAATGAAGCCTCAAATTAAAATAAACAGTAAACGTTTATTTAAAATAAGTAGTAAATTTAAATTAAATAAGTGTTACAGGAATAATAGTTTAAAAGAAGAATAAAATGCTACGTGTCCAATAAATAACACCAATGAAAATACTGCTACTAACTAAGCGAAATTTAAAGAAAGAATAAATAAGATATTTTTAGAAAACTATTTAGGATATATCCAACATAAAGCGGAAAAATTTATAGAAAAAAATTCTTTAATTCAAATCTTAATCCTTGGATAAATAATTAGGAAAGCTAAGTGCAAGACCAAAACTATTCAGAATATTAAAGGATGGTGCACTAATGAAGTGCTACACCGCCTAACTAAGTCTAGTAGGAATTCAAGACAAACTAATAGAGACAAGCTGATAGAATAAGTCAGATGGTTGACTACTAAGGCTTTAACAAAGCTTTTTAACTTTTTTTTTAATAAAAAAACACCAGAAAATATCTAACTGTTTACCATTCTTTAATTTGCTTCTAGTTCTTCAATTGAGCTAAAGATTTTTGGTACTTTTTTCAAGTAATTTATAAAATAGTTCTTCAATTTCTAAAATACTCCACTATTAGCTTATTTGTCTAACTCATATATAGATAAGATATTATTTTTTAAATATTAAGTATATTTTAGTATCTTACTCTTCACTATACTGTTTTCTATTTAATTTAAGTAAATTTTAATTTCTGTTTATTTTCTTCTTATATATTATGTTTATTCTTATAGTTATTATTTATATATTTGCAAAAATAATATTCATACTATCTTCAGTCACTACTTTTAAAACAGAGTTTGTATATTTTCAGAATTTATACTAAAATTAATTATTTTTTCATAAATTATTTTAAACTAACTAATACAAAAATTAAGTAAAAACAATGAAAAATATAAAAGTATACTTGATCATGCTATATAATTAGAGGTAATTTAAGATAAATTAAAAGCATTCTAGTAAAATAATTATTAAAAGCCCTTAATTAACAAAATATCTATATACTTTATTAAACTTATTTATCATGTTATTATCTACAATTAATTTATAGTTAACAGTTTAAATTATTATTTCAATCATATATATTTAGACATTATAGGAAAATATTATACTTTTTAAAGAGAATAATTAAATTTATTATGCTTAAATTAAGAAGTCTAAGAAAAATTGCTGAATTTTACATTTGTCTTATATCTATTTTTACTAGTGAGTTTTTATTTAAAGCTTGCATCTTTAAAACTTTAGCTATCTTTAAAGCTAGCAATATAGCTATGGAATACGAAAGTAGCTTAAATAAGTTTATAGAGCAATTTTTTTAAATAATTAAAAAGTATTATTTGTTCCAATTTAGGAGATGAACTTAAATTTTTTCTCTCAAGTATTGGAAATTAATATTAGATAAAAAGAGAATAGCAAATCTTAAAATTATGAATGATATAATTATTGCTTCTTTGATGCTATCATTACTTATTCTCGCAAATAAAAATCTATGTGAAAATAATAATCTTAGATTTATAATTTAAAATTAGAATATAAATATCATTTACATATTAAAAATTAAACAATTATATTTAAGTTTCTATTTATTTAATTAAAGTTTTTGTTTTAATTTTAAAATTTAATGATATTATAAATGCTAAAATAAAAGGTAAATAAGACTAAAATTTATTTAAAATTATTGCTATTTTTAATTTATAAATCTTAAATTTAATTTAATAATCATTAGTTTTAGTTGTTCACTTTTCAAAATGATATATTATTTCTTTTAAATATAAATAAATAAATAAAAATATAAAATTTTGAAAATAAAATAGAAAAAGTATTAATCTTAAGTTTAGCTTAAAAATATATAGTATTTTAAACTTTGATATGAATAGTTAATTTTAATTATAATTATAACTATTATTTTAAATAATTAAAAAGTAGATATTTATTATGTAATTTATAATTTAATCTAATTTAATTCTATAAATATTAAAACTATTATATATTTAAAGACTAATTAATTTAGCAAAATTCTAAATTATTTATAAGAATATAAATTAAATAAAAAGAATCTAATTAAATTATCTTAAAAATTATTATTATATTAAATTAAATTATTTATTAGATACTTATTTCAAACTGCTTATTTACCTTCTTAAATTTGCTTATATTTAAATAAACTTATAAATAAATTTAAACTATTATAAATAAAAAATTAGTTTATATATATGAGTATCTTAAAAGTAAAAATAAGCTTATATAAATTAAAATTATTAAAATAATCCTTTAAAATATTTGCTAAAAAGATAATTTATTTTATAACTTTTAAAATTAATATTTTTACTTTATATTGTTGAGATATTTTAATTTATTTAAAAAATTTAATAAAAACTATCATATAATTTATATATGAAAAAACTTAATTTTTAAACTTATATACAGTAGTATAAAAGGAAAAATACTTATATTAAATTTATATCATTGAGTATATTATTAAATACATTTTCTTTTCTTTTCTTTAATCATTTGTAACTACTTTAAATTTATTAGCAACTCATCATATATTTCATCCACTAATTCCCTACTTTCTTCAGTTGAAAGATTTCGCTCAATCAATTTAAAAATTTTTTAGTTTAAGCTAGTTTGAATTTTTTCTTGCTTCTACAATTCAATAAATATTTATTATAAATTATTTTCATTTTTTATCTATGCAACTATGATTTATTCTATTCCATATCCTTATATAAGTAAAACCTTAATAAACTCTTTATTATTTGATGCTAAGCTTTTTATTTCTTATAACATCTTTAATTCTCAGTACTTTTCCCATTTTCTTATTAATTAAAATAGTTATACATAGTTGCACAAGGAATCTAAAAAAGGATATAAAAATGATAATAAAGATAATCTGAGGGTATTTATCTCTAATTAATTTAAGAAATATTTTAACTTAATAAGCCTAGGTACTTTTATTAGCTACTATTACCATATAACTAGTTTATGTTTATTCATAAGAGCATAATTATTCTAGCTGAATGGTTAATTGAGATAGGAAGGAAATGATACTATAATAGCATTTAGTTTATCTTAAAAAAGATAAAAAGTAAGAAATAGAAAGTCTTTATCATATATGCTTATATCTTATATTTTTCACATTATTTAGACTGAATAGTAGCATTTATAGTATGAATAATTATTTTACTATTAGCTAACTAATATAGAGTTGGCTTAAATATCAATCCATGTAAGCTAATTTAATATGAAATAGATGTTCAACGATTGTATTAATAAAGCTATTTTATATCAATATGAGAAAGAAATATAATAAGCAAAGATGACTGCTCTACTTTATTTTCACAACAAATACAAGTTTGTTAAAGTAAATAAATATCTCATTTTAAGTTAAATCTCAAGCCTATATATTTAATTTACTATTTAAAAGAATTATATTTTATCCTTCTTTTATACATACATATATTTAAGCATTTTTAGTACTCTATAAATTTATGTCTAATTATTATTAATTTCCAAGTAAACTACTACCACAAAATATAAATTCACAATCCAAGCTTAATGCAAGACTATTTTCTTAGGTACTAAAATGAGAAAATACGAGTCTTCTATTTCAAGTGAGTTAAAACATATTTATATACTTTTTTATTTTAATTCAACTAACAAGCAAACTACCTAAATTATATAAATAGCTATTAGTTTAATTTTTATTGTTAGGTATAAATGAAACTTTATATTATAGCTATTTTACTTCCTTGCATTATTTCGATAGAAATTGGATTTTTCTATGAAGATTAAACATTTGGAGAAGAAGCGAAAGCGTAACTTGATAGTTTATTTAACTCAAAAGCATATTAGTTTCAAATTCTGGGATAAAAAGTAAAAAACTGACAGGATATTTAAATTAGTTTGAATGAACTTATGGAAAATGACACTTATATAGTAATAGATGCAACTTTCAATGATTAATTTACCTTCTTTATCTCGGAGTTTTCTCAAAATAATAAGATAAATCACCTTGTCTTAGACAAAGAAAACACTTAGCTTTAGTCATAATTTACTACCTTTCTTATTCCTTCAGATGAGTAAGTTGCTACTTGCGTTATGAATTTTTTTAATTACTGAAAATGAACAACGATTGGATTCTTTACTGATGTATATCAATCTTAAGAAGCAGACTAAATAAGAGAAAAAGTTTAAATTAGCAGGATTTTTCAGATCCTGTCAGACTTTAAATCTGAAGCTTTGAGTAAAGAAATTCCTACCTTTTTTAAAGCATTTGGTACTTAGATTTTTTACGTATCAGGTTAAGATTAACTTTTTGACTTGATATAAATAGCAATTAAGACTAATAATTGGAGAGCAGGAACATCTATCGTTACTAGTTTTAGAAATTCACGTTTATTACAAACGTAAAGTCAAAATACCGAGGGAATAATTGGTCTTAGATTCGGAAATAAAGTTACTCTAACAGAATATAGTTTTAGAATTTACTGTTTGGAGCTTCTATTTTAAACTCTCACTGAATGAAGTCACAACTATAAAGGTTCAATAGAACTATAAAATTTAATAAATTAATAAGCATAAGAAAATAGTTTTTTAGTTCCTTTAGAATTTGAAGTTTTAAATGTTTAAATCAACTAACTAAAAGTAGTTGGAAAATTAAATCTCACTCATTTTATTTAAACCCAAAAAATAGTTTGGCCTACCAATACTACTTCTATTCCTAACGGTGGAGATATTGAAATTCCAGTGAGTATGGTTTACGATATGTATAATCCTGACGGAACCTATGTAGAGTGGGTACGAGAATATTATAATGGTAGAGTATATGCTCTTAAGTATATAGAAGATCATCCTGAAATTCTACCTTATTATAAATTAAAGAACACCATGCTATATACAGGAGCTTCTGTTTATGACTACGATTATGTTTTAAAAGAGTTCAATATAAAGAAAGACTCTCTTGGTATCTTTTTGTTTTCTTCTTCCTCAAGTTCTGCTGGTTTAGGTTTACATAAATTTTTCAACTAAATAGGTTGGATGCAGCAAACAGGAGGCTCAAATAAATCACCTGTTTTTACTAATATGTAGTTATATCCTTGGTATGTCCGAACAGCAATGAGCGATTCATTTCTTGGTCTTCTGATTGCAAGATTTTGCGCAGACAAATAATGAAAAAATGTTACTATGGCTGCTGGAAAATCAGCTTGGCCGCAAGGACTTGCAAATAGCTTTATAGTAAATGCTGCTGCATTAGGAATAAACATTTTAAATAATAACACATTACTTCCAGAAATAGTTAAAGTTGCAAATGTCTCAGATTGGCATCCAATAATTGAAGAAATGTATCAACTATCTAGAGTCATTATTATCTTTCATTACCTAGATGATACTTGATAATGTGTTCAATATTTATGGGACTTAGGAGCTAGAAATGGAGATGTCGAAATTTTAGGAGCCGAATGACTTCTTATGAATTTCTAAACTTTCGGAGAAAATCCAGACCATTTCATAGAGCTAGTAAAGGGAAGCGTTCAGTTCTTTAACCAAGCCTGAGTAGGAGAATTTGGTTAAGAAATAAAAGATGGATATGAAGAATACTGATAGAAAGAAGTTACTACAGGAGCTACTGCTTTTGAATTCGATATAGCTTATTTAACTGCTAGCTCCCTTGCTAAGCTTATTTAAGAGGGAGAAGACTACAATAAGTTTGGAGCTTTAGTAACAAAATGAGAAACTATCCAATAATTGGTGCAACAGGAAAAATTATAATTTAGAATACTAAAAACGAAAGAGCTCAATTATAATATTTCACTTACAATTATAGAAAGAACGAAAGCGATGATTGAGCAGTTGAAAGAATAGGAAGTTACTGTCCTGCATGTGATATTGTATGGATTTATGATAAACAACCAATGTGAGGCGACGGAACTTCTGGCGCATTTTTAGATCATTTTGTTTTATAATGCCCATTTAAAGAAAGGGATCGTTAAGAATTCGGGAAAGGAAAAACTGTAAAATATTCAGTTTTATCAGTAATAATAGCTTTTATAACAATATTAGTATTCAAAGGGTACAAACATTGGGCTAAAGATTAGATAGAATATTTGAAAATCAAAGTTTATACGACAGTGTAAGATTTGTTTTAGATCTTTTATTGCTCGATTATAATTACTTAATTTATTTTCCTAGGACCAGACATGACTAAGTATAATTTTAAAATTTCGTATTTTCAAGATATTTTTCTAGGAGATATTATAAAGATGATTAACGTAGATGAAAAAGAATCTTTATATACACAGTAAATAAGCGCATATATTTCATACTTATTTGCTCTGCTTACCTTTGCTTTGGTGTTTTAATTGGAATTCTCAAAATTTAAGATATTATCAAAGCTTGGAATTACCGCTTATTATATACTTCCTATAGGATAAATTTTATTCATTCCTCTTTTAAGTAACTTAGTAGATGTTTTCATTTGTATAGAAGCATATGATGAAAATATGGATGGCAAATTATAATTTAAAGAAAGCTTTTTCTTCAAAACTTGTTGGAAAAGTTGCTGATAAGGAGATCACTTAACAGCGGTGATTTTGGTTTGTCTAGGAATAATTAGCTATATTCCAATTGCTTGTTTTTTTAGGCCTTTATTTTAATAAATTTAAGGTCACTAACTTCATATAAAGTTTAATAATTCTTATATTATGATTCTTACCCTAGAAAGTTCCCTCCTAGTATTACTTAAAAAATTTGAAGAAGACAATGATATAGTTCATGCAATTCTCTATCTAGTGATATTATTTATCTTAGTCTTCTTTACTAAGAAATAAAAACCTTGTTCCTATATAAAGTTTGGAGTTATATGACTTTCTTCTTTATTTTGTGTTTTTATTATAGGATTAATTGGATTGATTAGTGTGCTGAGTGAGAGCAAATCTATCGCTTTATAAATTGCAATTGTCGTTTTTAGCTTAATCATAATGGCATTTGGATATTTTTTCAGCAGAAGATAGAAGGATTTCCTTAAAAGAAATAAAAGAGATGTGAGTGGGTTAATAAGATGGGCTTATTAATTCAAAACGAAGGAAATTTATTTAGAATAGCATAAAGATTGGCAGTACTTCGAGAATCAGAAGAACATGTATTTAACTAGCAAGTAACTTAATGATAATAATTATCTTATTTACTTAAGAAGCATTAATGAACTAAATTCCGATTTTGAGTAATTTCTCAGAAATACTGATGAAGCTTAGTACTAGAGATACGCAAAAAACAGACTAAAAAATTCTGGAGAAACACTAGACTAGTCAATTTAAATGATGCATTTAAGTTAAGGCAGCTTAAGTAAGTTTTTAATATAGATCAAATGAACATTTCTAACTCGATAGCTATAGAGAATAAGACAGACATGACTAAAAGCTAATAAAATGGAATATTTGAATACTCTTAAATTGGGTAGAACCAATAGAGCAATAAAATAATAGAGATGGCAGAATATGAAGAAGATTTATAAATTATTAACTAAAGAGAAGGGATTAAAAAAGATTAACAAACTGATAGGGATGGAATTTATAACTCATCATTTTAAAAAAGAGTGTATTCAGTTAAGTTTTGAAGAAACTTAATTACATTTTTTTAATGTTTTTATCTATAAAACAGTCTCATATTTTTCTTTCAGGTTTATATTAATAACCAACATTAAAATTTGTTTGAAATATTAATATCTTTTATTCTAATATGTCTTAAACAATATCTTCAAGTATAACTGAAACTAGAATTTAATCCTAAACTAAGCTATTTTTCTATTGAAAGTTATTAGTAAGCTATTCAATTTAATTATTATAAGCTATTCTCTAAATAAAGTTTAAATCTCCTTCCTCTTAATTTAGTATTATAATATATTCTTCACTGAGATAAATATAAAATAACTTTTCACTTCTTTATCTAATTTAACTGTTTAATTTAACTTGCTTACTATAAAAAATACTATACATACATACTTTCATTCTTTTTTAGTAATTTTGACTGATTTACACTTTCAATTCTAACGCTTTAATAAGGTTTATAATCATGGTTTATCGCTATTATTTAAGCCTAAATATACATTAATATCCTTTATCTTTATAACTTAAGACTAAGTAATTAATACGAGTATATAGTAAAAATTAGGATTATTTCTCTAACTTTAATTATTTCCCTTAGTATTAAATCTAGATTTTCCTAAAGCTATATGTATTACTTACATTAAGAGCCTTATTATTAGTTATTTACTTGATGTTTCTATAACTACTTATTAAATTTAATTTCTAAGGATCTTATATTAAAATGCTTGAATGCTAGAAATTATTATATGCATTGTAATTTCTTAATTTATGGAGACACTAAGAATTTCTGATTGTGGTACTGATAATAATTAGCAGTAATTTAGAAAAGATATTAGTATATTTATTAATTTGGCTTACTGCTATAAAGATTTCTATACATTTATTGTTGCATAATTTTGAAAATCATTACAATGATAATAACAAATATAAATAATCCCATAAATTCTAAAGTTCACAAACAATTAAAAATTTAGATTGCATTTGAAAATAATTTAATTACTATAGTACCTGCTAGTTACATTTCTAGATTAACTTGAAACTAGAAAATTTAATTTTATCTCTATTTAAATAACATGCAATGATAATTTTATATATCTACTTCTATGATGAATATATATATTTTATTTATAAAGTGTTAATTATAGAAATTATTTAAGCAACATTTATAATATTTTAGATATCATTTTGCTAAGTTATCTTCATTGCTAAACCCTAAAATTATTCTTCGAAGCTACTCAGCAAATATTTTAGTACTATATCACATTTTCATAATATATTTGGATTTTTCTTTAATACTATTAAAAAAAGTTGAAGGAGTATATTCTAAAATATATAAACAAATATGGATACTTAAGCTCTAAAGAAATATAACAGCCCCACTTCCTACATGCCGCCACACCTGGAATGGGATTGCAGGCAAGGAATTCTAAAGGCATGTAAGAGCTTACCAAAGAGTGAAAATTTGTATAACTTTCTTAACCAAAAAACGCTTTTATAAAAATAAAGCTAATTTCTTGGAGGAATGATGAGATAAGCAAGAGAAACAAACCACAGAAAACATCTATCAGAAAAAACAAACGTCGCAAGCCATTATCCCCAGAAATGAATACGAGCAAATTCACTCAGTAGTTGGAAATCAAAACGAACAAATGGCACAAACGGTTTTTGAAAATGCACAAACAAACATACCGAGGTGAGTAGGAGTAGCCTACTTTAATAATTACTTAGAAAAACAATATCAGAGATAAAAACTTAACCCAGCCGTAATCAAAAAGATGAAGTAATTTTAGCCTTTTTTAATTATATAAAGAGGAACTTTGGAGATAACATAGCGAGAGTTTAAATCTTACCATCAGGTATAATATTTATAGGTTTAAAAAATGAGCAAGACACAAACAATTTGGAATCAATTAAGTATGGAAATATAAAAACTTTATAGTTCCAAATAGAAAGCGAAATATAGAAGAGTACTAAAACATAAAAAACTACATAACACAGTGAACACTAGATAAAAATGCGAGCTTGAACAAAGTAGAAACCTAACTACAGAAATATGGCAGAATCACATATTCAAAAATGGAAACAATAAAGGGAGAAGCATGAGTAAATGGAAGAATGACAACTTACCTAGAGCTGAAAGGCCTTAAAGAGGCTAAATAGATCCCTGAGTACATTGACATGGGAGGAATAAAGACATGACTGAGTCATCCGGCAATATGAAAATGTAAAGAATGTAATAAAAACGGACATAGTACATAACAGTGTCTGAGAAAGAACGCAATGATGTAAATTGTCAAAAGTGCGGAAGAAACTTATATAAGCTTGATGATGCTAGAAATTAGGAGCAACATGCCTAGCTAAGAAAAAATGAAATTAAAAGAGCAAACAAAAGAAGAAAACAGAGAGAACGCACCATTAATTTTAAACATACTCTGAATTTAAAATTAAAAAACAAAACTAAAATAAAACTTAGATTTTTTTCAAATATAGATCGTATATAATAAAAGGTCAGTAGCAAGAAAAACTAAGCAAGAAATGAAATGAATTGATTAATACTTCTTTAAAATAGGAAATATGGTAAAATAGATGTGAAATAGCAAGGAATTAATGAGAAAAGAATAACCAGCACAATAAAACTATCCTAAAAAATAAAAATGAAAACTATTTGGCAGAAAAATGCAAGTATGAAAAATTAGTACATCTAGGCTTAAAAATACGCGCATTCACTAGAAAAATATGGATTCTAAACAAACAAAGAAAACAAAGAGGAAAAAAGAGAGGAAAAGATAGAAAACGAAGATAAACCAGAATAAGAAGACAATAACATCATTTGAAAAGAAATAAATATAATTCTGGCAAACATTAGGGGGTAAAATAAAACAAACAAGAACTTAGCAGATATATGCAATAAAAACAGATAGATATCATGGCCACGCAAAGAATATTTGTGGATTAAATCAATGAAATGTCATAGAATTTTGGATATAGAGCCATCATAAAGCCAGGTACAAAGCAAGCAAAGGAGTATATTTTTATTTGAAAGAGAGGATCTTAAATAGTACCAAGGAGATGGATGCACCAGGCATTGGTCAAAATGTACTGTTCTAGGGAGGGAGACTAATAGGACTGACAATAGATAAAAGAATAGCAATAATAAACGTATATGCGCCAACAACCTCAGATTTTATTCAATTAGATTCATTTTACGAGTGCTTAAAATAATTTATTTTGACGGAAAACAGTAAAGGAATGAAAGTTATAATAGTAGAAGATTTTATTGCACATATTCCTCAATTTCGGCCTGGTGAATTGGATAATGCAGGTAAAAATTTTCTAAATCTAATGAGAGAGCACTAATTAGAATGTAGAGATCCACCGCGTGATACAACTTACATCTTTGCAAAGGGATAAGGAAAATTTGAGATAGATTACTTTCTAACAAACTAATACACTACAACGAATATTATTAGCACAAAATTTTATTAAAAGTGATCAATTGGAGACTACTAGGCAAAATCTCAATAAAGATTAGAAATTAATGAAGAGAAGACTCTTAAACAAAAAATTATTTTTTTAATAGCTAAAATAAGAAAAAAATTAAGAAAAATTCAGGAAATTAATAGATAAAATAGATTTTTTAGGAACGGAACAAATTGAATAATGACGTATACTATGACAAATGATAAGAGTATATCAATGAGGGAGTTCAAGAAATCTGTGACTTTATAGCAATTAAAGAAGAGTATATTAATACATAGAGGAAACAAAAAATAAAGAAAGAATTTCAAAAAAAGGCAAAAAAGGTTAAAGCACTAATCAGATAAGGATACTAAGAGCTTAGTCACGAAATCAAATTGAGGTAGGAAGCAAAAGAAATTCAGAAGGTAAGAAAAAAAAGATAGGAGAAACGAATTTAATTTTTATTTAGATAAAATCAACTAAGGGAATGTAAATGAAATTTGAAAAGGTATGCAAAGATGATTAAAATAAGAAACAATACATCATTAACTTTAATAGATAAATAGGATATGGAAAGATTCAAAAAAGCTGATAAGAATTTTACAATAATGGAAACAATAGATTGCTGGAAGTATTTAAAATAAAAATAAGATATAGGTGAAGGAAGAAGACTTAGTAAGATATATAAGAAAGCTACCTTAATGAAAGACGCAGGACTAGGTAGAATCTAAATAGGAACGATAAGAGCAGGTTGTAAGAAATTAGTAAAAATAACAGCGACATTAATCTAAAGAATAATATAGTTTGAAGTCATACCTAGAAAAATAAAAGAAAGGTATATTACACTTATTCATAAAAAAGAAAAATAGAAGAGCCTATGAATTATAGGCCTATATCATTATTGAATCACACATAAAAAATAATAGATATATGATTATTTGAACAAATAAGCCCATATCTAATAAGGTGTTACGATGAATTGAAATATGCGTTCAAATAAGGCAAGTCTTGTTTAATCTGAGAACTGCATAAGAGTGACTTCGTCTGAATAATCAAGAAACTATAGTAATATTCGTTGACATCAAGAAAGCCTTTGACTCTGTAATTAGAACAGACATATGAAAAGTGCTAAATGATTTTGGAGTACCGAAACAGCTAATCAAGCTCATGGCTGATATTTACAGAAAAGAAGACATAAAATTAAATATAAATGACTTATTATCAGAAAGATTTACAACAGAAAAAGAGATTAAATAAGGAAGCTCTTGCTCTCCAAGATTTTTTAACATTATAATAAACATTCTCCTATGTGAACTAAGACAAATGAGAGTAGGAATATTCGTAAATATGGAAAAAGATTCTTGAAAAGATGAAGATATATAGGAGCGTTAGCTTATGCAGACGATATAGTAATGATGGATAGCACAGACTATATAAGAAATTAATGAAATCCTATAGTAATGATCTGAATAATACAACATGTAAATCGCAGATAAAACGAAATGAATGTTATGAAATGGAAGATAAATGTAGAATCATTAAATAATAAGAATAAATGGAATATCAATAGAGAGAGTAAAAGAATATAAATATCTAGGACATTGAATATAGGAGAATATATCGTATCAAACACACCTAGAATCAAGGTTGATGGAATGCTAAAAATCTTAAGCCTGAATTCTAAATAACTGACAATATAAAAAGGTATCACGCTCTATAACGTATCGGTAGTACAAAAAGCATTTGCAAACTAAATATTTGGCTATGGAAGTGAATGTATTTCTTTTATAGAAGAAATAATAGGATGTGATGTACTAAATAAATTAGAAATCGTTCAGCGCAGAACATTAAGAGCTTTAGTAGACGCACTGTTTTGTGTATAGAATGAAATATTAGAATATGAATTATAGTATACAAAATTATAATATTACCTCTGGAAGTGTATGATATTATTCAGGAGAAAATTTCTACTAAATTAAAACGATACTTTAGATAGATGGATGTGTCAATTAGCTAAAAAGAACAACTTCATATTCAAAAAATATTCAAGAAAAGTAATGGAGACTAGATAACTAAGTGATTAAATCATCGCATAAGAAAGCTGAGAAGGCAAAAAGATAGAAATTATTATTAAAGAATAAATAAGATTCCATAATTGAGTAAAATCCTTAGAAAGAACGAATAATATGAGAACTTGCTTTAGCTATTATAATAAATGAATGGAAAGCTATATCTGAGAACACCGAATTATCTCAACCATAATAGGCATAGAAAATAAGAAATATACTACCTATTTAGAATACATACAAAACGTGATAGGGCAGCTAAAACACTTAAGGAAAGATATCTTATTGAAAATGACATATGTAGATATTATTAAACGGAGGAAGAAGACGAAATCCATATAAAAGAGACATGTGTACTAGGAAGCAAGAAACTTATTTTAGGAACAAATGAATGAGCTATATGCAGAAAACACCTAAGATCTATAATACCTTCCATAATTCTAGTTAAGTGAAATAATTTGAGGAAATTATAAATTTGAACAATGAATACGTTCTGTAAAAGAAAGTTTTAGGAAACAAATAGACGCAAGAACGAAAGATTTTATAAAAGAAATACTGGTTAAGAGGAGAAAAGTATATTTAGAAAAAATTCTTCCACAATAAAATAATAGGAAAATATTATAGAGATAGCTCAAATGAGCATACATGAATATATAATGAATCAACAAGAGTGAAAAAACAAAAGATAAGTCAAGAAATGCTAATATAATTCTAAACTAACATAGAAGAAAACTTAAGATACGCCAAGAGAAGATTTACAGATAGAATAGAACGAGAAAGATAGTAAAGAAAGACAATAAGAAAATAAATTTAGTAAAGAATAGTATTGCTTTAGGAGGATCTAATAATGAAAATAGACCCAAACTGATCAAGCTAAAAAATGATGGAATTCATGGAAGAAGAACTAGATTAAGAGGAAGAAAATGAAGCAAATATAGTGAAATAGGAAGGAGACATAAACATTTACTATAACTGATATAGTGACTCGTGGTTAACTAATTAAGGTTGCTGCCACTTTAATTAATTTATTATTTGTTATTATTATCTATTAGCTATCTATTAATTATTTACTCTAACCTAATTACTTAACTGATTTACATCTATTTCCTCCTTTTATTTGAAACTTGATAACAAAATTAAGAGAACTAAGAACTATCTTATTATAAGCAACTAAAGAGCTAAAATTGTCTGTATAAGAATACTGAAGAGCAATTTAAAATAGGGCTAGTTAATGCTTAGATTCATAGTAAAGAAGTATTAAATACAGTAGTTTGATAGGCATATAAATATAAATAGGGATGATGCTCAGCTTAGCATTTTGCTTCTCTATTTTCAACGTTAAATTTAACTTTTAAAGTGCAGGTGAAATTTGTTAGAAGATAATTTCATTAAATAAAAAAACAACATTAATCAATAGTGCCAGAAAATCGAGAGGTCAGATTTCTGTTTCAATTTTATGATATTTAGTAAATATCGATAATTCTGTTATGACAAACAATTAAAGAGTCGAAAAGAAAATACTTAAAATAAGCCTCAAGTTATGAATAAAAATTAAAAACTTTAATAAACCTAAAAAATTACTAAATATAATAAATGCTTAAGACAAAGGATCTACTATCAAAAGTTTAATGAGATGCTCATTATAGAAATTAAAAAAATGAATAAAAAGTTTATGAATAAGAGGCATCAAGTAACTATCTTAATATAATAATTGAAATTTTGGATTTAATAAAAAAATAATTTACAAATGTTTCTTATAATAAAAAGAGCAAATCATCAATAAATCCGTAAACGTAAATTCTGTATAAGTTTATTCATTTCACAGTTAATACAATTAGAACTTCTTGACAGCATTGTTTCTTTATATATGCTTTAGGTTTCTAATCTCATAACTCTTTTTTAAAGCATGAAGTAGATTTAATACTAAACATATTATTTATAAATATAAAATATTAAATTGTCATTTATCTCAATAATTTAGATATATGAGCAATCAAATAAAATATAAAATATGTCTTTTTAAAACTTTTAATAGCTCTTAAACCTATAAATTGCTATTATAGGTATTTAGACTTTTTCATACAAACTACCAATAAAATCATAAGCATTTTAAAATATAATTAAGTTTTTATTTTAATTTTACTAATTTCTCCAGTTTCTTTCTGTTTTAATAACTTAAATTATTGTTTATTGTATAAATTTTTTATTGAAACTATTTTAGCTATTAAAGTAAACCTATTTGAGTTTATGGAACTTTTTGTATTTTAGCTGTAATGTTTGATGAGTTTAAAAAAAGTAAATTTTCCTAACAATTTTAGTGATAGTTTACAGGGTTTTTTATATCTTTATTTTAAGAATATTTAAAATTTTTATTTTTAACTATTTTTTCAAGTTTTATGCGATTTTTTTTCCTACAAGAAATAATAGAAATTCACTTTATGAAAAAAATTATTATATTATAATAAAAAAAGGCTCCTAAGAAATAGCTCAGGAAGAACTAAAAGATATCGAATAATAAAAACTAGCTCATTGAAATTTACTCCCTTGAAGCAGTAAATAAAGGATTTTAGCAATAAGATTAAATTAAAGAATCAGTTCTAAAACCTATAATATACAACAACCATAAAATTAAAATCAATTATTAAAAAAATTAAATTAAAACTAAGGCTTCAATGTCGCAAGTTAATTAAGAACTGGAAAAATTGGAGTAAAAAATAGAAGAAATTAATAAGCTAAACAAGTATGTATAATTCATTTTCCTTAAAAATCTTAATAAAGATTCTAAGGTAATTGAATAACAGAATGCAAAAACTCTTTCGAATAGAAAAAATTAAAAAAATGTCAAAAATAGGTAACGGCTCAAATAATTTTAAACAAGATGCTTCTACTGTTAGAAGATTGGGTATATTTTTAGAAGACGTTGGTATTTTTAGAAGAAACAAGAACTAATACCTAAAGTTATGAAATAATATGACTAATTATACTGTTCCCCAGAAGGAAAGATCTACAAAAAAAAGATATACAGTGGAGATTAATTACTATTAGATATTGTAAATGCTCAAAAAAGATGAAAAAAAATAAATTTTGGGTCAAAATGAGATTGGAGCAAGATTCCTGTGGTCAAGAAATGTTAAATATGTGCAAACCGCTACGCAATAGAAGAAATTGGCTCTGAAGAAGACTATAATGATCCTATGATCGCATGGAACAATTCTATAATCTCATAAAACAACTTATAAACTTATTCTTGATAAACTTAATAATGGAAATATCACATTAACTATCTTATCTTATATGAAGCTTCTTATTAATTAAAATATTTCATTCTATATAATTTTAAGTTAATTAATACCAAATTTCTTTTTTCATTAGGTTGCTTACATCTTTTTTCTTTTCGTCATCCCTTACAAAACTTTTTTTTATTCTACCTACAGCCCTGCTTTATTTAATGAGCTTTTTCTAAATAATAAATGTCTTTTACATTACAAATTTCTGTGTAATAATTTTATTTGAAACTTATTTTGATTAACTGATCGTCTATTGAAATACTTTAATCGTTTATAATTTTCAAAATCATTTAATTTTCTTTCTTAAGGCCCGAAGTGTATCAATTCTCTTTTTTTTGTTTAAGCATCATTTATCTATAATAGTAATATATCTTAGTTAAAGTTCAAAAATCTTAACTTTTAATTTTTAATTTATTTTTCAAATTTTCTAATTAAACATCCTTTATTTACTATCTACGCAAGAACATCTTATTCATTTTGTGATTAATACTCTTTAATCAATATTTAACACTACACGCAAATGTAATATCCACCTTTTAAGTTTTAGTTATTTTATTAACTTTGATGAAGTTCTTTTTCTTATGACATTTGAATACAAATTTTAAGTTGGTACAAACTAATAAATTATAGTGATTCCACCTTTAATAGGTTCATCACTATTTTAAAGTTTGTGAAATTCAAAATAAAGTATTCTAGTAGAAGTCTACATAATCTTTATCTGACCCTGTGCTGCATAATAACGTATCAATTATTTCTCTTATTAAAAAATTTAGTTTATAATCTTTGAAGAAAGCTTAACTTTTAATTTTCATTTAATACCAATCTCTCTAAAACTAAAGAATTGCGTAAAACTTTGTCAGTCATCATCCTTATTTTCTCCCTACGATCCAGTTATCACTCTGGCTTTTTCGCCAATTGTTATTCTATTCATTAATTCTTGAGTTATAGAACTTCCTCCTATATAGTTATCCTCTTTATACAGGTCAAAAGCAAAAGCGGAAAACCTCTTCTAATATTTTTTCCTATTTATTCTTTCAATTTCAGTTTTCTTTCAGCATTTTTGTCATTGAGGGTTCTTCAAGCATATATAGCATCTTATCTTTCTTCGATAAAATTTCACCATATTTGCATTTTATTATTACTGTTCAAATTCAATTTCTATTTGGATTCTTTTTTACTAATCTTATGATTTTAAGCTTATTCTTCTTATTATTCTTACTTTTCTTAAAGTTGTTTTATTTGATACTAGAATTAAGTAAATGAGATTAAAAATTTGCGGAATTATCTCTATTATTTATTCTATTAATTCAAATCTTAATAATTTTTATTATTATGTCTTTTTAATAGCATCATCTAGCATAGGATCATTATAATTAGTCTTTGTAATATTATATCCAAAATTTCCTCAATTTGTTCTATTTTTTATTTTTATTCTTTTGGGTTATTTTATATATTACTTATTCGTTGTTGGATGGATTGTGTAAAAGTCTCTTGAATTTATTGAATTGATTCAATTAAGGTAGCAATTCATTTGGTTTGCTTGTCTATTCTTATTTTTATAAAATCTTGTTAAGAGAAGTCTGTTATTTCTTAAGTGCCAATTTTTATAATATCAAACTTTGTGAAATTTAAGTTCAATTATGGTTATAAATATAAATTAAAGTCTCTAACTTCTAGCAATTGTAAATGATAGAATTAATCGAATAAATTGAAACTTTAAACCATAAAGGTTTTTGCATATTCATACAATGAGATGATGATTGGGAAGCATTTTAGTGGGTTATGGATAATTCGAAAAAGTTTATAAAATAGATCCAAAAATAAACAAATTAAAGTGAATTAAAAGTTGAGATTTTATAAGATAAAGTTACTTTTACTTATAAATTATAAGTTTTAATGGCTAGCAATAAAAAAATATTAGTTTTTTTAACTTAATTTACTAAATTTTCTCGCTTGTCCAAAAAATATTCGCTCTATACAATTAAATTAATCATTTAGTAAAAAAATACACTTGAACATATATAATGATTTAGTCAACTAATGTTAGAAGATGTTTGAATTTTAAAGACTCTTAAAAAATGATGGATTTAAAAAGGAAAAATTAGGAAAACATTATGACAAGAGAAATTGATTAAATTATTTGATTTTTTAAAAGAAATAAATAAACAAAGTTAAAAAAGCAGCCAAGAAATTAATTTTAGCTCTATGATTTCAATATTTTGGAAAATAAAAAAAAGACTTTAAATAATATCCTAAAATTGATCTTTTCAATCACAACAATTAAATAAATTTAAAAAATTATTAATTTAAATCTATAAATTTTTACTATTCAACATTAAATTTCCTATAGTAATAGGAAATAAAAATATTCACAATTTTAAATAGAAGGAATGTTATATATATAAAGAAAGAAAAAAATAAAGAGACTGATCTAAGATTTATAAGACTAAGTAAAGATAGAGATTAATCTAATGCTAAAAAGAAAATTTAACGCTTCAAAAAATTCGCTTCATTAAGATTAATTACTCTTTATTTCATTATTTAAGACTTTAAGTTACTATAATCTTCAAATTTTTTCTTGGTTGATTGTATATTAAAGAGCATTACTAAATATAGTTCAATAAATCCTAATTCCTAAAAAAGGTTTTAAGTCAAAATTATTTTCTAATTACGAATAAGAAAATCTAAAAACGAGCAAAAATAAACTAAAAAATTCTAAGTAAATTTAAAACGGAAAAAAAAGTTATTACTATTTTAAATTTATATAATGAAAAACATTCAAATGCACGAAAAAATGAATTATTAAATAAAACTAAATAAATTCCCTTAAATTTTGTATTTATTTCATTTATTTAAAAAGTTATTTTTTATATATTTCCAAAATAATGAAAAACGATAAATAGTAGTAATTTTAATGTATTTTTACTCTTAAAAAGTTTATAATTTTTTGATAATCTTTATAGGGAAATAAAGAAATAATTAATTAATTTAATCTCTATTTTGTCAGAATGAAATTAAAATTTATTTTAAATTTTAAATAAAGTTAAAATAAAATAAAAGCTATATACTTTGAATCAAATATTACATTAGCACTTTTGCATATAAGTCACTTTTTAATTAATGTTTAAGTTGTATTTAAAGCAAAAGAGTGTATGATTTTATCTATATAGGCTAACTTTTAAATTTTTAATCTGCGTTATTAAGATATTCAGCTTGACTTATAAATTTAAGTTATTCTTGTAATTATTTATTATAGCTAGCAATATTCTAAATTTTAAAAGTTGAGAAGAAATCTCGTTTTAGTCCTTATTTTTGCCTTATTAAATAGACAATTTCATAGCCACATCTTTAAAAATTAAAGCTATTATAGACATTAGGCATGAAAAAATGGTAAGAATTTCACATCAAGATATATACTTCTTTGAGTGAAAAAATTTTCAATGTTTTTAATTTTAATATATAAGCACTCAGTGCTTTTATAATCCGACTAATTTAGAACTTTTGAACCCACTCCAGTTATTAGTTGAAGCCATTTCTTTTAGATTCAAAATTCAAATTTCTAAGAACCATGTCTAGTTTATCCTTTGGCAACTAACTAAAAGTTTTATGCTGATTATTCTTGTAATAAGCCTTTGACTTACTCTTTATCAATATAATTATCTTCAGATTACATTTTCTCTGAAGGCGGTAGAAAATAATTCTTCAAAGGATTGATTCAAGTAAATAATTTCTATTCAGAAAAGTTCTTTCAAAAAAAAAAAACGGAATTAAAACACAAAAATACGAACCCTGTTTTAGGCACTAATTCCTTTACCTCCACTTTATTAAAGAAACGTTAATATTTTTAATATCTTGAAAATTTTTATTAGTTATTAGATCCTTTAACTTAACAAATAGATAAAAGTTTTCTTTTCTTTAATTTTCACTACTTTTATTACTATTTTACAGCTTCTAGAACATTTTAAGGCATTTTGCTTACAAATTTTTAAATTATTGAGAAAAAAGATTTTAGACCTTTAAAAATTATTTTTGCATTTTATCTAAAAAATTGTTAGATTTATTTATCGAAAAGAGGGGATAAAAAAATTTACTTTCATGCGGTTTAAAAAATATCATATGAAATCCACCAGAATTAAAAAATTACCTTTTGCAAATTCTCTTCTTTTTAGTAAAGTTATTAAAAAAACAAACTTATGCTTGTATCTTCTTTCTCTTTCTCTTAATTTTAATTTTTATATAAGATAATTCTTACAAATTTATACGATAAAAAGCGTTTTATTTAGATAAACTTATATTGACTAAATTAAATAAATAATTAAATTTACTGATTTCAAATTTTCAAACTATATGATTCAATTTTTAATTGATAAATAAATTTTAATTATGAATATCATTTTAATGGATATATTTAGTAACTTCTAACTTATTTATTGAATAAACTTATAAAGCTTATCATATTTTGAGATTATATTTGCTACTTAATTTTATACGATTGATAAACAATTTCTAGCTTAATATTATTCTGATTTTTGTTTCTTTCAGTATATTTTTATAAATGTTCAAATTGCTCGTATGATATTTAACTTTCACTATCGTTATATTTTTATATTTTATTCTAACCTATTTTTTACATATAGTATAATCGAAAAATTTAATTGTTTTTTTAATGGAATAGTACCAGAAATAAAATGAAAGAATAAAAAAGCATAGTATAAAAGAAACAACGTAAGGGAACTAGAACTATCCTATAAAGAAACATTTCATGCAATTATCAGAAAGAAAAAGACTTGAAGTGAAGAAATAATTAAGTCATGATAAATTATTGAGTAATAGGTAGTAAAAAACTTTGGAAATAGCTTATTTAGAGAAAAATTAAATAGAAGTAAAAGTTGAAAGATAAGAAGTGCTATAAAGCTATATCAAAGTTGTTTAATTTAAATAAAAATAATCTTATAAACCTAAAAGAGCCTATAATATTAAATTATCAAATTATATTATTTATCTTTTCAAAGATAAAAAGCTAGTTTCATTCATACTCCTTCTATAAATATTTTCATTTTTAATACCATAACTTTGTAATCAATCGAAGGCTAGCAGAGAAAAAGTCTTCAAATTTTAAAACAAAATCTGTAGCTTATTTACTGTACTTAAATACCAAATAAGTTAGTTAATTCTGTTAAACTGAAAGCTTCAAATCATGCTCTTAGTATATATTTAATAGACTACATTCTTAAATTAATTTAATCTACAATAGATTTTCAAATTTCAAGTTTAATAATACCATTTAACTTATTTAAAGTATGTTAGAATTGATTCTATTCGAATAAATGATTACTCGTATATCTTTAATCATATGTTATATATTTTCTTGATTATAAATACTATAAAAGAGTAGATATAGTAAATATTCCAGAAAAGGTTTACTTAGTTTGCACAATTACTCCTAAATTTATTTATTTAATCTACCGAATACTTATAGACTCTTTTTAAACTTCTATTTAGTTTCTTCACTAAAATGAATTATTCTGGTATATAGTTATCTTTTCACTTAAACAAAGTTAAATAAAGTCATTCTTCATTTTCAAACTAATTTAGTTAAATATCTGAAATATTTATCGATGGATATTCAAAATAATACCATTTTATGCTTTTTTTGGTTAAAAGATTTTTAATTATTTAAACTTTTTAAGATTTAGATGTTCAGTTTATTCATAATAACTAAAATCTTTATAGTACTCTTAAACTTTAAATGATCTTAATTTATAAAATGTAAATTTAGAAATATTAGAAAGAAGAGATAATAAAGTAAAAAGCAAGCAATCGAAATAATAATTAAAGCTCATCAAACAATCAAAGTTAATGTATCTTATAAAGAACCTAGAATACTATGGGTACTATAATAAGATATACTGATTGTCTATTAATTTCTTATAAAAGATAGAGACATCAGATTAGGTAAGTTAGATAAATATTCTTCAAAGGTCTAACGATCACTTCTCTCTTATGATAAATTTTAAAAAAATTAACTGGAAAGAATAATCAAGCAATAAGTAATTTTATTGCTTTATAACTTGTAAAGTTAAAAGATATAAAATATTGATGTAATTTAAATGATGCAAATTCTTTAGATTAAATTATAGAGTCATTATGTGCATATAAAAGCATGAAAAGAGCTAAGTAAGCAACTTTTATTGCACAAAATTGAGTTCTTAATAATTCTTTACAATCAAGAAGAACTTATAAAATTAAACTCTGTGAAAATAGATTTGGGTAAATGCAAAAATCTATAAAAATCATGAAGATATATTTATAAATTTAGCGTCGCAGGCAATTGAAAACAGAGATCAAGAATCTCAAATTAAAAAAATAAAAGTTTTAAATTCTATATATCAAAGAAGCGAAATATAGTTACTTATTTTTATTTAACTAAATTAAATCAATATGAACATTATAAGCATATAATTCTAAATGCTATATAGCCAAAAATCTGAAAAGATATCTAAATGAACTTTAGTAGTTAATATTTTATTTAAGCTTCCCAAATAATTTAATCTATTACCTTTATTTTTCCTTTATTACTAAAGAAATAAATATTTATATAATAATTGATAGCTCTATTATATTTAAGTGAATGCTTTCTTTCTCTCTTTTGATTAAATAATATTTAAAAAGGAAAATAACTTAAGAAAATTGACTTGTGGATTTATAAATTCAAATATAAGTCTATTGTTGTAAACTTTTTACTTTATATTATAAATAAAAATTGATATCCCAACATCTAAATGAGTTATTTAGTAGAGTTTAACTCTTTTAG
>CAMPDV010003216.1:0-48368 GCA_946699065.1 Loxodes magnus | reverse complement strand
GTTTTGAAGTGAGAATACGAAATTTTAATACCAGAGTGAGTTAACAATGTATGAAAAATAGTTGTGTAATTTTTAAAGTAAAAAAAAACATTGTTTTTGATATGTTTTGAAGTGAGAAATTAAAATTTTAATACCAGAGTGAGTTAACAATGTATGAAAAATAGTTAAAGTAATTTTAAAGTAAAAAAAAAACATTGTTTTTGATATGTTTTGAAGTGAGAATACGAAATTTTAATACCAGAGTGAGTTAACAATGTATGAGAAATAGTTGTGTAATTTTTAAAGTAAAAAAAAACATTGTTTTTGATATGTTTTGAAGTGAGAAATTAAAATTTTAATACCAGAGTGAGTTAACAATGTATGAAAAATAGTTAAAGTAATTTTAAAGTAAAAAAAAACATTGTTTTTTGATATGTTTTGAAGTGAGAATACGAAATTTTAATACCAGAGTGAGTTAACAATGTATGAAAAATAGTTAAAGTAATTTTAAAGTAAAAAAAAACATTGTTTTTGATATGTTTTGAAGTGAGAATACGAAATTTTAATACCAGAGTGAGTTAACAATGTATGAAAAATAGTTAAAGTAATTTTAAAGTAAAAAAAAACATTGTTTTTGATATGTTTTGAAGTGAGAAATTAAAATTTTAATACCAGAGTGAGTTAACAATGTATGAAAAATAGTTAAAGTAATTTTAAAGTAAAAAAAAACATTGTTTTTGATATGTTTTGAAGTGAGAATACGAAATTTTAATACCAGAGTGAGTTAACAATGTATGAAAAATAGTTGTGTAATTTTTAAAGTAAAAAAAAACATTGTTTTTGATATGTTTTGAAGTGAGAAATTAAAATTTTAATACCAGAGTGAGTTAACAATGTATGAAAAATAGTTGTGTAATTTTTAAAGTAAAAAAAAAACATTGTTTTTGATATGTTTTGAAGTGAGAAATTAAAATTTTAATACCAGAGTGAGTTAACAATGTATGAAAAATAGTTGTGTAATTTTTAAAGTAAAAAAAAACATTGTTTTTGATATGTTTTGAAGTGAGAATACGAAATTTTAATACCAGAGTGAGTTAACAATGTATGAAAAATAGTTGTGTAATTTTTAAAGTAAAAAAAAACATTGTTTTTGATATGTTTTGAAGTGAGAAATTAAAATTTTAATACCAGAGTGAGTTAACAATGTATGAAAAATAGTTAAAGTAATTTTTAAAGTAAAAAAAAACATTGTTTTTGATATGTTTTGAAGTGAGAAATTAAAATTTTAATACCAGAGTGAGTTAACAATGTATGAAAAATAGTTAAAGTAATTTTTAAAGTAAAAAAAAAACATTGTTTTTGATATGTTTTGAAGTGAGAAATTAAAATTTTAATACCAGAGTGAGTTAACAATGTATGAAAAATAGTTGTGTAATTTTTAAAGTAAAAAAAAACATTGTTTTTGATATGTTTTGAAGTGAGAATACGAAATTTTAATACCAGAGTGAGTTAACAATGTATGAAAAATAGTTAAAGTAATTTTTAAAGTAAAAAAAAACATTGTTTTTGATATGTTTTGAAGTGAGAATACGAAATTTTAATACCAGAGTGAGTTAACAATGTATGAAAAATAGTTGTGTAATTTTTAAAGTAAAAAAAAACATTGTTTTTGATATGTTTTGAAGTGAGAATACGAAATTTTAATACCAGAGTGAGTTAACAATGTATGAAAAATAGTTAAAGTAATTTTAAAGTAAAAAAAAACATTGTTTTTGATATGTTTTGAAGTGAGAAATTAAAATTTTAATACCAGAGTGAGTTAACAATGTATGAAAAATAGTTGTGTAATTTTTAAAGTAAAAAAAAACATTGTTTTTGATATGTTTTGAAGTGAGAATACGAAATTTTAATACCAGAGTGAGTTAACAATGTATGAAAAATAGTTGTGTAATTTTTAAAGTAAAAAAAAAACATTGTTTTTGATATGTTTTGAAGTGAGAAATTAAAATTTTAATACCAGAGTGAGTTAACAATGTATGAAAAATAGTTAAAGTAATTTTAAAGTAAAAAAAAACATTGTTTTTTGATATGTTTTGAAGTGAGAAATTAAATTTTAATACCAGAGTGAGTTTAACAATGTATGAAAAATAGTTAAAGTAATTTTTAAAGTAAAAAAAAAACATTGTTTTTGATATGTTTTGAAGTGAGAATACGAAATTTTAATACCAGAGTGAGTTAACAATGTATGAAAAATAGTTGTGTAATTTTTAAAGTAAAAAAAAACATTGTTTTTGATATGTTTTGAAGTGAGAAATTAAAATTTTAATACCAGAGTGAGTTAACAATGTATGAAAAATAGTTGTGTAATTTTTAAAGTAAAAAAAAAACATTGTTTTTGATATGTTTTGAAGTGAGAATACGAAATTTTAATACCAGAGTGAGTTAACAATGTATGAAAAATAGTTGTGTAATTTTTAAAGTAAAAAAAAAACATTGTTTTTGATATGTTTTGAAGTGAGAATACGAAATTTTAATACCAGAGTGAGTTAACAATGTATGAAAAATAGTTGTGTAATTTTTAAAGTAAAAAAAAACATTGTTTTTGATATGTTTTGAAGTGAGAAATTAAAATTTTAATACCAGAGTGAGTTAACAATGTATGAAAAATAGTTAAAGTAATTTTTAAAGTAAAAAAAAAACATTGTTTTTGATATGTTTTGAAGTGAGAAATTAAAATTTTAATACCAGAGTGAGTTAACAATGTATGAAAAATAGTTAAAGTAATTTTTAAAGTAAAAAAAAACATTGTTTTTGATATGTTTTGAAGTGAGAAATTAAAATTTTAATACCAGAGTGAGTTAACAATGTATGAAAAATAGTTAAAGTAATTTTAAAGTAAAAAAAAAAACATTGTTTTTGATATGTTTTGAAGTGAGAATACGAAATTTTAATACCAGAGTGAGTTAACAATGTATGAAAAATAGTTAAAGTAATTTTAAAGTAAAAAAAAACATTGTTTTTGATATGTTTTGAAGTGAGAATACGAAATTTTAATACCAGAGTGAGTTAACAATGTATGAAAAATAGTTAAAGTAATTTTAAAGTAAAAAAAAACATTGTTTTTGATATGTTTGAAGTGAGAATACGAAATTTTAATACCAGAGTGAGTTAACAATGTATGAAAAATAGTTGTGTAATTTTTAAAGTAAAAAAAAACATTGTTTTTGATATGTTTTGAAGTGAGAAATTAAAATTTTAATACCAGAGTGAGTTAACAATGTATGAAAAATAGTTAAAGTAATTTTTAAAGTAAAAAAAAACATTGTTTTTGATATGTTTTGAAGTGAGAAATTAAAATTTTAATACCAGAGTGAGTTAACAATGTATGAAAAATAGTTGTGTAATTTTTAAAGTAAAAAAAAACATTGTTTTTGATATGTTTTGAAGTGAGAATACGAAATTTTAATACCAGAGTGAGTTAACAATGTATGAAAAATAGTTGTGTAATTTTTAAAGTAAAAAAAAACATTGTTTTTGATATGTTTTGAAGTGAGAAATTAAAATTTTAATACCAGAGTGAGTTAACAATGTATGAAAAATAGTTAAAGTAATTTTAAAGTAAAAAAAAACATTGTTTTTGATATGTTTTGAAGTGAGAAATTAAAATTTTAATACCAGAGTGAGTTAACAATGTATGAAAAATAGTTGTGTAATTTTTAAAGTAAAAAAAAAACATTGTTTTTGATATGTTTTGAAGTGAGAATACGAAATTTTAATACCAGAGTGAGTTAACAATGTATGAAAAATAGTTGTGTAATTTTTAAAGTAAAAAAAAACATTGTTTTTGATATGTTTTGAAGTGAGAAATTAAAATTTTAATACCAGAGTGAGTTAACAATGTATGAAAAATAGTTAAAGTAATTTTTAAAGTAAAAAAAAAACATTGTTTTTGATATGTTTTGAAGTGAGAAATTAAAATTTTTAATACCAGAGTGAGTTAACAATGTATGAAAAATAGTTAAAGTAATTTTTAAAGTAAAAAAAAACATTGTTTTTGATATGTTTTGAAGTGAGAAATTAAAATTTTAATACCAGAGTGAGTTAACAATGTATGAAAAATAGTTGTGTAATTTTTAAAGTAAAAAAAAAACATTGTTTTTGATATGTTTTGAAGTGAGAATACGAAATTTTAATACCAGAGTGAGTTAACAATGTATGAAAAATAGTTGTGTAATTTTTAAAGTAAAAAAAAACATTGTTTTTGATATGTTTTGAAGTGAGAATACGAAATTTTAATACCAGAGTGAGTTAACAATGTATGAAAAATAGTTGTGTAATTTTTAAAGTAAAAAAAAAACATTGTTTTTGATATGTTTTGAAGTGAGAATACGAAATTTTAATACCAGAGTGAGTTAACAATGTATGAAAAATAGTTAAAGTAATTTTAAAGTAAAAAAAAACATTGTTTTTGATATGTTTTGAAGTGAGAAATTAAAATTTTAATACCAGAGTGAGTTAACAATGTATGAAAAATAGTTAAAGTAATTTTTAAAGTAAAAAAAAAACATTGTTTTTGATATGTTTTGAAGTGAGAATACGAAATTTTAATACCAGAGTGAGTTAACAATGTATGAAAAATAGTTGTGTAATTTTTAAAGTAAAAAAAAAACATTGTTTTTGATATGTTTTGAAGTGAGAAATTAAAATTTTAATACCAGAGTGAGTTAACAATGTATGAAAAATAGTTAAAGTAATTTTTAAAGTAAAAAAAAACATTGTTTTTGATATGTTTTGAAGTGAGAAATTAAAATTTTAATACCAGAGTGAGTTAACAATGTATGAAAAATAGTTGTGTAATTTTTAAAGTAAAAAAAAACATTGTTTTTGATATGTTTTGAAGTGAGAAATTAAAATTTTAATACCAGAGTGAGTTAACAATGTATGAAAAAATAGTTAAAGTAATTTTTAAAGTAAAAAAAAAACATTGTTTTTGATATGTTTTGAAGTGAGAAATTAAAATTTTAATACCAGAGTGAGTTAACAATGTATGAAAAATAGTTATGTAATTTTTAAAGTAAAAAAAAAACATTGTTTTTGATATGTTTTGAAGTGAGAATACGAAATTTTAATACCAGAGTGAGTTAACAATGTATGAAAAATAGTTGTGTAATTTTTAAAGTAAAAAAAAACATTGTTTTTGATATGTTTTGAAGTGAGAAATTAAAATTTTAATACCAGAGTGAGTTAACAATGTATGAAAAATAGTTGTGTAATTTTTAAAGTAAAAAAAAACATTGTTTTTGATATGTTTTGAAGTGAGAAATTAAAATTTTAATACCAGAGTGAGTTAACAATGTATGAAAAATAGTTAAAGTAATTTTTAAAGTAAAAAAAAACATTGTTTTTGATATGTTTTGAAGTGAGAAATTAAAATTTTAATACCAGAGTGAGTTAACAATGTATGAAAAATAGTTAAAGTAATTTTTAAAGTAAAAAAAAACATTGTTTTTGATATGTTTTGAAGTGAGAAATTAAAATTTTAATACCAGAGTGAGTTAACAATGTATGAAAAATAGTTAAAGTAATTTTAAAGTAAAAAAAAACATTGTTTTTGATATGTTTTGAAGTGAGAAATTAAAATTTTAATACCAGAGTGAGTTAACAATGTATGAAAAATAGTTGTGTAATTTTTAAAGTAAAAAAAAACATTGTTTTTGATATGTTTTGAAGTGAGAAATTAAAATTTTAATACCAGAGTGAGTTAACAATGTATGAAAAATAGTTGTGTAATTTTTAAAGTAAAAAAAAACATTGTTTTTGATATGTTTTGAAGTGAGAAATTAAAATTTTAATACCAGAGTGAGTTAACAATGTATGAAAAATAGTTAAAGTAATTTTTAAAGTAAAAAAAACATTGTTTTTGATATGTTTTGAAGTGAGAAATTAAAATTTTAATACCAGAGTGAGTTAACAATGTATGAAAAATAGTTAAAGTAATTTTTAAAGTAAAAAAAAACATTGTTTTTGATATGTTTTGAAGTGAGAAATTAAAATTTTAATACCAGAGTGAGTTAACAATGTATGAAAAATAGTTGTGTAATTTTTAAAGTAAAAAAAAACATTGTTTTTGATATGTTTTGAAGTGAGAATACGAAATTTTAATACCAGAGTGAGTTAACAATGTATGAAAAAATAGTTGTGTAATTTTTAAAGTAAAAAAAAACATTGTTTTTGATATGTTTTGAAGTGAGAATACGAAATTTTAATACCAGAGTGAGTTAACAATGTATGAAAAATAGTTGTGTAATTTTTAAAGTAAAAAAAAACATTGTTTTTGATATGTTTTGAAGTGAGAATACGAAATTTTAATACCAGAGTGAGTTAACAATGTATGAAAAATAGTTAAAGTAATTTTAAAGTAAAAAAAAAACATTGTTTTTGATATGTTTTGAAGTGAGAAATTAAAATTTTAATACCAGAGTGAGTTAACAATGTATGAAAAATAGTTAAAGTAATTTTTAAAGTAAAAAAAAACATTGTTTTTGATATGTTTTGAAGTGAGAAATTAAAATTTTAATACCAGAGTGAGTTAACAATGTATGAAAAATAGTTAAAGTAATTTTTAAAGTAAAAAAAAAACATTGTTTTTGATATGTTTTGAAGTGAGAAATTAAAATTTTAATACCAGAGTGAGTTAACAATGTATGAAAAATAGTTGTGTAATTTTTAAAGTAAAAAAAAAACATTGTTTTTGATATGTTTTGAAGTGAGAATACGAAATTTTAATACCAGAGTGAGTTAACAATGTATGAAAAATAGTTGTGTAATTTTTAAAGTAAAAAAAAAACATTGTTTTTGATATGTTTTGAAGTGAGAATACGAAATTTTAATACCAGAGTGAGTTAACAATGTATGAAAAATAGTTGTGTAATTTTTAAAGTAAAAAAAAACATTGTTTTTGATATGTTTTGAAGTGAGAATACGAAATTTTAATACCAGAGTGAGTTAACAATGTATGAAAAAATAGTTAAAGTAATTTTAAAGTAAAAAAAAACATTGTTTTTGATATGTTTTGAAGTGAGAAATTAAAATTTTAATACCAGAGTGAGTTAACAATGTATGAAAAATAGTTAAAGTAATTTTTAAAGTAAAAAAAAACATTGTTTTTGATATGTTTTGAAGTGAGAATACGAAATTTTAATACCAGAGTGAGTTAACAATGTATGAAAAATAGTTGTGTAATTTTTAAAGTAAAAAAAAACATTGTTTTTGATATGTTTTGAAGTGAGAAATTAAAATTTTAATACCAGAGTGAGTTAACAATGTATGAAAAATAGTTAAAGTAATTTTTAAAGTAAAAAAAAACATTGTTTTTGATATGTTTTGAAGTGAGAAATTAAAATTTTAATACCAGAGTGAGTTAACAATGTATGAAAAATAGTTGTGTAATTTTTAAAGTAAAAAAAAAACATTGTTTTTGATATGTTTTGAAGTGAGAAATTAAAATTTTAATACCAGAGTGAGTTAACAATGTATGAAAAATAGTTAAAGTAATTTTTAAAGTAAAAAAAAAACATTGTTTTTGATATGTTTTGAAGTGAGAAATTAAAATTTTAATACCAGAGTGAGTTAACAATGTATGAAAAATAGTTATGTAATTTTTAAAGTAAAAAAAAACATTGTTTTTGATATGTTTTGAAGTGAGAATACGAAATTTTAATACCAGAGTGAGTTAACAATGTATGAAAAATAGTTGTGTAATTTTTAAAGTAAAAAAAAAACATTGTTTTTGATATGTTTTGAAGTGAGAAATTAAAATTTTAATACCAGAGTGAGTTAACAATGTATGAAAAATAGTTGTGTAATTTTTAAAGTAAAAAAAAACATTGTTTTTGATATGTTTTGAAGTGAGAATACGAAATTTTAATACCAGAGTGAGTTAACAATGTATGAAAAATAGTTAAAGTAATTTTAAAGTAAAAAAAAACATTGTTTTTGATATGTTTTGAAGTGAGAAATTAAAATTTTAATACCAGAGTGAGTTAACAATGTATGAAAAATAGTTAAAGTAATTTTTAAAGTAAAAAAAAACATTGTTTTTGATATGTTTTGAAGTGAGAATACGAAATTTTAATACCAGAGTGAGTTAACAATGTATGAAAAATAGTTAAAGTAATTTTAAAGTAAAAAAAAACATTGTTTTTGATATGTTTTGAAGTGAGAAATTAAAATTTTAATACCAGAGTGAGTTAACAATGTATGAAAAATAGTTGTGTAATTTTTAAAGTAAAAAAAAACATTGTTTTTGATATGTTTTGAAGTGAGAATACGAAATTTTAATACCAGAGTGAGTTAACAATGTATGAAAAATAGTTGTGTAATTTTTAAAGTAAAAAAAAACATTGTTTTTGATATGTTTTGAAGTGAGAAATTAAAATTTTAATACCAGAGTGAGTTAACAATGTATGAAAAATAGTTAAAGTAATTTTTAAAGTAAAAAAAACATTGTTTTTGATATGTTTTGAAGTGAGAAATTAAAATTTTAATACCAGAGTGAGTTAACAATGTATGAAAAATAGTTAAAGTAATTTTTAAAGTAAAAAAAAACATTGTTTTTGATATGTTTTGAAGTGAGAAATTAAAATTTTAATACCAGAGTGAGTTAACAATGTATGAAAAATAGTTGTGTAATTTTTAAAGTAAAAAAAAACATTGTTTTTGATATGTTTTGAAGTGAGAATACGAAATTTTAATACCAGAGTGAGTTAACAATGTATGAAAAATAGTTGTGTAATTTTTAAAGTAAAAAAAAAACATTGTTTTTGATATGTTTTGAAGTGAGAATACGAAATTTTAATACCAGAGTGAGTTAACAATGTATGAAAAATAGTTGTGTAATTTTTAAAGTAAAAAAAAACATTGTTTTTGATATGTTTTGAAGTGAGAATACGAAATTTTAATACCAGAGTGAGTTAACAATGTATGAAAAATAGTTAAAGTAATTTTAAAGTAAAAAAAAACATTGTTTTTGATATGTTTTGAAGTGAGAAATTAAAATTTTAATACCAGAGTGAGTTAACAATGTATGAAAAATAGTTAAAGTAATTTTTAAAGTAAAAAAAAAACATTGTTTTTGATATGTTTTGAAGTGAGAATACGAAATTTTAATACCAGAGTGAGTTAACAATGTATGAAAAATAGTTGTGTAATTTTTAAAGTAAAAAAAAACATTGTTTTTGATATGTTTTGAAGTGAGAAATTAAAATTTTAATACCAGAGTGAGTTAACAATGTATGAAAAATAGTTAAAGTAATTTTTAAAGTAAAAAAAAAACATTGTTTTTGATATGTTTTGAAGTGAGAAATTAAAATTTTAATACCAGAGTGAGTTAACAATGTATGAAAAATAGTTGTGTAATTTTTAAAGTAAAAAAAAAACATTGTTTTTGATATGTTTTGAAGTGAGAAATTAAAATTTTAATACCAGAGTGAGTTAACAATGTATGAAAAATAGTTAAAGTAATTTTTAAAGTAAAAAAAAACATTGTTTTTGATATGTTTTGAAGTGAGAATACGAAATTTTAATACCAGAGTGAGTTAACAATGTATGAAAAATAGTTGTGTAATTTTTAAAGTAAAAAAAAACATTGTTTTTGATATGTTTTGAAGTGAGAATACGAAATTTTAATACCAGAGTGAGTTAACAATGTATGAAAAATAGTTGTGTAATTTTTAAAGTAAAAAAAAACATTGTTTTTGATATGTTTTGAAGTGAGAATACGAAATTTTAATACCAGAGTGAGTTAACAATGTATGAAAAATAGTTAAAGTAATTTTTAAAGTAAAAAAAAAACATTGTTTTTGATATGTTTTGAAGTGAGAATACGAAATTTTAATACCAGAGTGAGTTAACAATGTATGAAAAATAGTTGTGTAATTTTTAAAGTAAAAAAAAACATTGTTTTTGATATGTTTTGAAGTGAGAAATTAAAATTTTAATACCAGAGTGAGTTAACAATGTATGAAAAATAGTTAAAGTAATTTTTAAAGTAAAAAAAAACATTGTTTTTGATATGTTTTGAAGTGAGAAATTAAAATTTTAATACCAGAGTGAGTTAACAATGTATGAAAAATAGTTGTGTAATTTTTAAAGTAAAAAAAAACATTGTTTTTGATATGTTTTGAAGTGAGAAATTAAAATTTTAATACCAGAGTGAGTTAACAATGTATGAAAAATAGTTAAAGTAATTTTTAAAGTAAAAAAAAACATTGTTTTTGATATGTTTTGAAGTGAGAAATTAAAATTTTAATACCAGAGTGAGTTAACAATGTTATGAAAAATAGTTATGTAATTTTTAAAGTAAAAAAAAACATTGTTTTTGATATGTTTTGAAGTGAGAATACGAAATTTTAATACCAGAGTGAGTTAACAATGTATGAAAAATAGTTGTGTAATTTTTAAAGTAAAAAAAAACATTGTTTTTGATATGTTTTGAAGTGAGAAATTAAAATTTTAATACCAGAGTGAGTTAACAATGTATGAAAAATAGTTGTGTAATTTTTAAAGTAAAAAAAAACATTGTTTTTGATATGTTTTGAAGTGAGAATACGAAATTTTAATACCAGAGTGAGTTAACAATGTATGAAAAATAGTTAAAGTAATTTTAAAGTAAAAAAAAACATTGTTTTTGATATGTTTTGAAGTGAGAAATTAAAATTTTAATACCAGAGTGAGTTAACAATGTATGAAAAATAGTTAAAGTAATTTTTAAAGTAAAAAAAAACATTGTTTTTGATATGTTTTGAAGTGAGAATACGAAATTTTAATACCAGAGTGAGTTAACAATGTATGAAAAATAGTTGTGTAATTTTAAAGTAAAAAAAAACATTGTTTTTGATATGTTTTGAAGTGAGAAATTAAAATTTTAATACCAGAGTGAGTTAACAATGTATGAAAAATAGTTAAAGTAATTTTTAAAGTAAAAAAAAAACATTGTTTTTGATATGTTTTGAAGTGAGAATTAAAATTTTAATACCAGAGTGAGTTAACAATGTATGAAAAATAGTTAAAGTAATTTTAAAGTAAAAAAAAACATTGTTTTTGATATGTTTTGAAGTGAGAAATTAAAATTTTAATACCAGAGTGAGTTAACAATGTATGAAAAATAGTTGTGTAATTTTTAAAGTAAAAAAAAACATTGTTTTTGATATGTTTTGAAGTGAGAAATTAAAATTTTAATACCAGAGTGAGTTAACAATGTATGAAAAATAGTTGTGTAATTTTTAAAGTAAAAAAAAACATTGTTTTTGATATGTTTTGAAGTGAGAAATTAAAATTTTAATACCAGAGTGAGTTAACAATGTATGAAAAATAGTTGTGTAATTTTTAAAGTAAAAAAAAACATTGTTTTTGATATGTTTTGAAGTGAGAAATTAAAATTTTAATACCAGAGTGAGTTAACAATGTATGAAAAATAGTTAAAGTAATTTTAAAGTAAAAAAAAACATTGTTTTTGATATGTTTTGAAGTGAGAAATTAAAATTTTAATACCAGAGTGAGTTAACAATGTATGAAAAATAGTTAAAGTAATTTTAAAGTAAAAAAAAACATTGTTTTTGATATGTTTTGAAGTGAGAATACGAAATTTTAATACCAGAGTGAGTTAACAATGTATGAAAAATAGTTGTGTAATTTTTAAAGTAAAAAAAAAACATTGTTTTTGATATGTTTTGAAGTGAGAAATTAAAATTTTAATACCAGAGTGAGTTAACAATGTATGAAAAATAGTTAAAGTAATTTTTAAAGTAAAAAAAACATTGTTTTTGATATGTTTTGAAGTGAGAAATTAAATTTTTAATACCAGAGTGAGTTAACAATGTATGAAAAATAGTTAAAGTAATTTTAAAGTAAAAAAAACATTGTTTTTGATATGTTTTGAAGTGAGAATACGAAATTTTAATACCAGAGTGAGTTAACAATGTATGAAAAATAGTTGTGTAATTTTTAAAGTAAAAAAAAACATTGTTTTTGATATGTTTTGAAGTGAGAAATTAAAATTTTAATACCAGAGTGAGTTAACAATGTATGAAAAATAGTTAAAGTAATTTTTAAAGTAAAAAAAACATTGTTTTTGATATGTTTTGAAGTGAGAAATTAAATTTTTAATACCAGAGTGAGTTAACAATGTATGAAAAATAGTTAAAGTAATTTTAAAGTAAAAAAAAACATTGTTTTTGATATGTTTTGAAGTGAGAATACGAAATTTTAATACCAGAGTGAGTTAACAATGTATGAAAAATAGTTGTGTAATTTTTAAAGTAAAAAAAAAACATTGTTTTTGATATGTTTTGAAGTGAGAAATTAAAATTTTAATACCAGAGTGGAGTTAACAATGTATGAAAAATAGTTAAAGTAATTTTTAAAGTAAAAAAACATTGTTTTTGATATGTTTTGAAGTGAGAAATTAAATTTTTAATACCAGAGTGAGTTAACAATGTATGAAAAATAGTTAAAGTAATTTTAAAGTAAAAAAAAAACATTGTTTTTGATATGTTTTGAAGTGAGAATACGAAATTTTAATACCAGAGTGAGTTAACAATGTATGAAAAATAGTTGTGTAATTTTTAAAGTAAAAAAAAACATTGTTTTTGATATGTTTTGAAGTGAGAAATTAAAATTTTAATACCAGAGTGAGTTAACAATGTATGAAAAATAGTTGTGTAATTTTTAAAGTAAAAAAAAACATTGTTTTTGATATGTTTTGAAGTGAGAAATTAAAATTTTAATACCAGAGTGAGTTAACAATGTATGAAAAATAGTTAAAGTAATTTTTAAAGTAAAAAAAAACATTGTTTTTGATATGTTTTGAAGTGAGAAATTAAAATTTTAATACCAGAGTGAGTTAACAATGTATGAAAAATAGTTGTGTAATTTTTAAAGTAAAAAAAAACATTGTTTTTGATATGTTTTGAAGTGAGAAATTAAAATTTTAATACCAGAGTGAGTTAACAATGTATGAAAAATAGTTAAAGTAATTTTTAAAGTAAAAAAAAACATTGTTTTTGATATGTTTTGAAGTGAGAAATTAAAATTTTAATACCAGAGTGAGTTAACAATGTATGAAAAATAGTTATGTAATTTTTAAAGTAAAAAAAAACATTGTTTTTGATATGTTTTGAAGTGAGAATACGAAATTTTAATACCAGAGTGAGTTAACAATGTATGAAAAATAGTTGTGTAATTTTTAAAGTAAAAAAAACATTGTTTTTGATATGTTTTGAAGTGAGAAATTAAATTTTTAATACCAGAGTGAGTTAACAATGTATGAAAAATAGTTGTGTAATTTTTAAAGTAAAAAAAAAACATTGTTTTTGATATGTTTTGAAGTGAGAATACGAAATTTTAATACCAGAGTGAGTTAACAATGTATGAAAAATAGTTAAAGTAATTTTAAAGTAAAAAAAAACATTGTTTTTGATATGTTTTGAAGTGAGAAATTAAAATTTTAATACCAGAGTGAGTTAACAATGTATGAAAAATAGTTAAAGTAATTTTTAAAGTAAAAAAAAAACATTGTTTTTGATATGTTTTGAAGTGAGAATACGAAATTTTAATACCAGAGTGAGTTAACAATGTATGAAAAATAGTTGTGTAATTTTTAAAGTAAAAAAAAAAACATTGTTTTTGATATGTTTTGAAGTGAGAAATTAAAATTTTAATACCAGAGTGAGTTAACAATGTATGAAAAATAGTTAAAGTAATTTTTTAAAGTAAAAAAAAACATTGTTTTTGATATGTTTTGAAGTGAGAAATTAAAATTTTAATACCAGAGTGAGTTAACAATGTATGAAAAATAGTTAAAGTAATTTTAAAGTAAAAAAAAACATTGTTTTTGATATGTTTTGAAGTGAGAAATTAAAATTTTAATACCAGAGTGAGTTAACAATGTATGAAAAATAGTTGTGTAATTTTTAAAGTAAAAAAAAACATTGTTTTTGATATGTTTTGAAGTGAGAAATTAAAATTTTAATACCAGAGTGAGTTAACAATGTATGAAAAATAGTTGTGTAATTTTTAAAGTAAAAAAAAACATTGTTTTTGATATGTTTTGAAGTGAGAAATTAAAATTTTAATACCAGAGTGAGTTAACAATGTATGAAAAATAGTTGTGTAATTTTTAAAGTAAAAAAAAACATTGTTTTTGATATGTTTTGAAGTGAGAAATTAAAATTTTAATACCAGAGTGAGTTAACAATGTATGAAAAATAGTTAAAGTAATTTTAAAGTAAAAAAAAACATTGTTTTTGATATGTTTTGAAGTGAGAAATTAAAATTTTAATACCAGAGTGAGTTAACAATGTATGAAAAATAGTTAAAGTAATTTTAAAGTAAAAAAAAACATTGTTTTTGATATGTTTTGAAGTGAGAATACGAAATTTTAATACCAGAGTGAGTTAACAATGTATGAAAAAATAGTTGTGTAATTTTTAAAGTAAAAAAAAACATTGTTTTTGATATGTTTTGAAGTGAGAAATTAAAATTTTAATACCAGAGTGAGTTAACAATGTATGAAAAATAGTTAAAGTAATTTTTAAAGTAAAAAAAAACATTGTTTTTGATATGTTTTGAAGTGAGAAATTAAATTTTTAATACCAGAGTGAGTTAACAATGTATGAAAAATAGTTAAAGTAATTTTAAAGTAAAAAAAAACATTGTTTTTGATATGTTTTGAAGTGAGAATACGAAATTTTAATACCAGAGTGAGTTAACAATGTATGAAAAATAGTTGTGTAATTTTTAAAGTAAAAAAAAACATTGTTTTTGATATGTTTTGAAGTGAGAAATTAAAATTTTAATACCAGAGTGAGTTAACAATGTATTTTCAATACATTGTTAACTCACTCTGGTATTAAAATTTTAATTTCTCACTTCAAAACATATCAAAAACAATGTTTTTTTTTACTTTAAAATTACACAACTATTTTTCATACATTGTTAACTCACTCTGGTATTAAAATTTCGTATTCTCACTTCAAAACATATCAAAAACAATGTTTTTTTTTACTTTAAAATTACTTTAACTATTTTTCATACATTGTTAACTCACTCTGGTATTAAAAATTTAATTTCTCACTTCAAAACATATCAAAAACAATGTTTTTTTTTACTTTAAAAATTACTTTAACTATTTTTCATACATTGTTAACTCACTCTGGTATTAAAATTTTAATTTCTCACTTCAAAACATATCAAAAACAATGTTTTTTTTTACTTTAAAAATTACACAACTATTTTTCATACATTGTTAACTCACTCTGGTATTAAAATTTCGTATTCTCACTTCAAAACATATCAAAAACAATGTTTTTTTTTACTTTAAAATTACTTTAACTATTTTTCATACATTGTTAACTCACTCTGGTATTAAATTTTAATTTCTCACTTCAAAACATATCAAAAACAATGTTTTTTTTTTACTTTAAAATTACTTTAACTATTTTTCATACATTGTTAACTCACTCTGGTATTAAAATTTTAATTTCTCACTTCAAAACATATCAAAAACAATGTTTTTTTTTACTTTAAAAATTACACAACTATTTTTCATACATTGTTAACTCACTCTGGTATTAAAATTTTAATTTCTCACTTCAAAACATATCAAAAACAATGTTTTTTTTACTTTAAAAATTACACAACTATTTTTCATACATTGTTAACTCACTCTGGTATTAAAATTTTAATTTCTCACTTCAAAACATATCAAAAACAATGTTTTTTTTTACTTTAAAAATTACACAACTATTTTTCATACATTGTTAACTCACTCTGGTATTAAAATTTTAATTTCTCACTTCAAAACATATCAAAAACAATGTTTTTTTTTACTTTAAAATTACTTTAACTATTTTTCATACATTGTTAACTCACTCTGGTATTAAAATTTTAATTTCTCACTTCAAAACATATCAAAAACAATGTTTTTTTTTACTTTAAAAATTACTTTAACTATTTTTCATACATTGTTAACTCACTCTGGTATTAAAATTTTAATTTCTCACTTCAAAACATATCAAAAACAATGTTTTTTTTTTACTTTAAAAATTACACAACTATTTTTCATACATTGTTAACTCACTCTGGTATTAAAATTTCGTATTCTCACTTCAAAACATATCAAAAACAATGTTTTTTTTTTACTTTAAAAATTACTTTAACTATTTTTCATACATTGTTAACTCACTCTGGTATTAAAATTTTAATTTCTCACTTCAAAACATATCAAAAACAATGTTTTTTTTTACTTTAAAATTACTTTAACTATTTTTCATACATTGTTAACTCACTCTGGTATTAAAATTTCGTATTCTCACTTCAAAACATATCAAAAACAATGTTTTTTTTTACTTTAAAAATTACACAACTATTTTTCATACATTGTTAACTCACTCTGGTATTAAAATTTTAATTTCTCACTTCAAAACATATCAAAAACAATGTTTTTTTTTACTTTAAAATTACACAACTATTTTTTCATACATTGTTAACTCACTCTGGTATTAAAATTTCGTATTCTCACTTCAAAACATATCAAAAACAATGTTTTTTTTTACTTTAAAAATTACATAACTATTTTTCATACATTGTTAACTCACTCTGGTATTAAAATTTTAATTTCTCACTTCAAAACATATCAAAAACAATGTTTTTTTTTACTTTAAAAATTACTTTAACTATTTTTCATACATTGTTAACTCACTCTGGTATTAAAATTTTAATTTCTCACTTCAAAACATATCAAAAACAATGTTTTTTTTTACTTTAAAAATTACACAACTATTTTTCATACATTGTTAACTCACTCTGGTATTAAAATTTTAATTTCTCACTTCAAAACATATCAAAAACAATGTTTTTTTTTACTTTAAAAATTACTTTAACTATTTTTCATACATTGTTAACTCACTCTGGTATTAAAATTTTAATTTCTCACTTCAAAACATATCAAAAACAATGTTTTTTTTTTACTTTAAAAATTACACAACTATTTTTCATACATTGTTAACTCACTCTGGTATTAAAATTTTAATTTCTCACTTCAAAACATATCAAAAACAATGTTTTTTTTTACTTTAAAAATTACACAACTATTTTTCATACATTGTTAACTCACTCTGGTATTAAAATTTCGTATTCTCACTTCAAAACATATCAAAAACAATGTTTTTTTTTACTTTAAAATTACTTTAACTATTTTTCATACATTGTTAACTCACTCTGGTATTAAAAATTTAATTTCTCACTTCAAAACATATCAAAAACAATGTTTTTTTTACTTTAAAAATTACTTTAACTATTTTTCATACATTGTTAACTCACTCTGGTATTAAAATTTTAATTTCTCACTTCAAAACATATCAAAAACAATGTTTTTTTTTACTTTAAAAATTACACAACTATTTTTCATACATTGTTAACTCACTCTGGTATTAAAATTTCGTATTCTCACTTCAAAACATATCAAAAACAATGTTTTTTTTTACTTTAAAATTACTTTAACTATTTTTCATACATTGTTAACTCACTCTGGTATTAAAAATTTAATTTCTCACTTCAAAACATATCAAAAACAATGTTTTTTTTACTTTAAAAATTACTTTAACTATTTTTCATACATTGTTAACTCACTCTGGTATTAAAATTTTAATTTCTCACTTCAAAACATATCAAAAACAATGTTTTTTTTTACTTTAAAAATTACACAACTATTTTTCATACATTGTTAACTCACTCTGGTATTAAAATTTCGTATTCTCACTTCAAAACATATCAAAAACAATGTTTTTTTTTACTTTAAAATTACTTTAACTATTTTTCATACATTGTTAACTCACTCTGGTATTAAAAATTTAATTTCTCACTTCAAAACATATCAAAAACAATGTTTTTTTTACTTTAAAAATTACTTTAACTATTTTTCATACATTGTTAACTCACTCTGGTATTAAAATTTTAATTTCTCACTTCAAAACATATCAAAAACAATGTTTTTTTTACTTTAAAAATTACACAACTATTTTTCATACATTGTTAACTCACTCTGGTATTAAAATTTCGTATTCTCACTTCAAAACATATCAAAAACAATGTTTTTTTTTACTTTAAAATTACTTTAACTATTTTTCATACATTGTTAACTCACTCTGGTATTAAAATTTTAATTTCTCACTTCAAAACATATCAAAAACAATGTTTTTTTTTACTTTAAAATTACTTTAACTATTTTTCATACATTGTTAACTCACTCTGGTATTAAAATTTTAATTTCTCACTTCAAAACATATCAAAAACAATGTTTTTTTTTTACTTTAAAAATTACACAACTATTTTTCATACATTGTTAACTCACTCTGGTATTAAAATTTTAATTTCTCACTTCAAAACATATCAAAAACAATGTTTTTTTTTACTTTAAAAATTACACAACTATTTTTCATACATTGTTAACTCACTCTGGTATTAAAATTTTAATTTCTCACTTCAAAACATATCAAAAACAATGTTTTTTTTACTTTAAAAATTACACAACTATTTTTCATACATTGTTAACTCACTCTGGTATTAAAATTTTAATTTCTCACTTCAAAACATATCAAAAACAATGTTTTTTTTACTTTAAAATTACTTTAACTATTTTTCATACATTGTTAACTCACTCTGGTATTAAAATTTTAATTTCTCACTTCAAAACATATCAAAAACAATGTTTTTTTTACTTTAAAAATTACTTTAACTATTTTTCATACATTGTTAACTCACTCTGGTATTAAAATTTTAATTTCTCACTTCAAAACATATCAAAAACAATGTTTTTTTTTACTTTAAAAATTACACAACTATTTTTCATACATTGTTAACTCACTCTGGTATTAAAATTTCGTATTCTCACTTCAAAACATATCAAAAACAATGTTTTTTTTTTACTTTAAAAATTACTTTAACTATTTTTCATACATTGTTAACTCACTCTGGTATTAAAATTTTAATTTCTCACTTCAAAACATATCAAAAACAATGTTTTTTTTTACTTTAAAATTACTTTAACTATTTTTCATACATTGTTAACTCACTCTGGTATTAAAATTTCGTATTCTCACTTCAAAACATATCAAAAACAATGTTTTTTTTTACTTTAAAAATTACACAACTATTTTTCATACATTGTTAACTCACTCTGGTATTAAAATTTTAATTTCTCACTTCAAAACATATCAAAAACAATGTTTTTTTTTACTTTAAAAATTACACAACTATTTTTCATACATTGTTAACTCACTCTGGTATTAAAATTTCGTATTCTCACTTCAAAACATATCAAAAACAATGTTTTTTTTTACTTTAAAAATTACATAACTATTTTTCATACATTGTTAACTCACTCTGGTATTAAAATTTTAATTTCTCACTTCAAAACATATCAAAAACAATGTTTTTTTTTACTTTAAAAATTACTTTAACTATTTTTCATACATTGTTAACTCACTCTGGTATTAAAATTTTAATTTCTCACTTCAAAACATATCAAAAACAATGTTTTTTTTACTTTAAAAATTACACAACTATTTTTCATACATTGTTAACTCACTCTGGTATTAAAATTTTAATTTCTCACTTCAAAACATATCAAAAACAATGTTTTTTTTTACTTTAAAAATTACTTTAACTATTTTTCATACATTGTTAACTCACTCTGGTATTAAAATTTTAATTTCTCACTTCAAAACATATCAAAAACAATGTTTTTTTTTACTTTAAAAATTACACAACTATTTTTCATACATTGTTAACTCACTCTGGTATTAAAATTTCGTATTCTCACTTCAAAACATATCAAAAACAATGTTTTTTTTTACTTTAAAAATTACTTTAACTATTTTTCATACATTGTTAACTCACTCTGGTATTAAAATTTCGTATTCTCACTTCAAAACATATCAAAAACAATGTTTTTTTTTACTTTAAAAATTACACAACTATTTTTCATACATTGTTAACTCACTCTGGTATTAAAATTTCGTATTCTCACTTCAAAACATATCAAAAACAATGTTTTTTTTTACTTTAAAAATTACACAACTATTTTTCATACATTGTTAACTCACTCTGGTATTAAAATTTCGTATTCTCACTTCAAAACATATCAAAAACAATGTTTTTTTTTACTTTAAAAAATTACTTTAACTATTTTTCATACATTGTTAACTCACTCTGGTATTAAAATTTTAATTTCTCACTTCAAAACATATCAAAAACAATGTTTTTTTTTACTTTAAAAATTACACAACTATTTTTCATACATTGTTAACTCACTCTGGTATTAAAATTTAATTTCTCACTTCAAAACATATCAAAAACAATGTTTTTTTTTACTTTAAAAATTACTTTAACTATTTTTCATACATTGTTAACTCACTCTGGTATTAAAATTTTAATTTCTCACTTCAAAACATATCAAAAACAATGTTTTTTTTTACTTTAAAAATTACACAACTATTTTTCATACATTGTTAACTCACTCTGGTATTAAAATTTCGTATTCTCACTTCAAAACATATCAAAAACAATGTTTTTTTTTACTTTAAAAATTACTTTAACTATTTTTCATACATTGTTAACTCACTCTGGTATTAAAATTTTAATTTCTCACTTCAAAACATATCAAAAACAATGTTTTTTTTTACTTTAAAATTACTTTAACTATTTTTCATACATTGTTAACTCACTCTGGTATTAAAATTTCGTATTCTCACTTCAAAACATATCAAAAACAATGTTTTTTTTTTACTTTAAAAATTACACAACTATTTTTCATACATTGTTAACTCACTCTGGTATTAAAATTTCGTATTCTCACTTCAAAACATATCAAAAACAATGTTTTTTTTTACTTTAAAAATTACACAACTATTTTTCATACATTGTTAACTCACTCTGGTATTAAAATTTCGTATTCTCACTTCAAAAACATATCAAAAACAATGTTTTTTTTTACTTTAAAAATTACACAACTATTTTTCATACATTGTTAACTCACTCTGGTATTAAAATTTTAATTTCTCACTTCAAAACATATCAAAAACAATGTTTTTTTTTACTTTAAAAATTACTTTAACTATTTTTCATACATTGTTAACTCACTCTGGTATTAAAATTTTAATTTCTCACTTCAAAACATATCAAAAACAATGTTTTTTTTACTTTAAAAATTACTTTAACTATTTTTCATACATTGTTAACTCACTCTGGTATTAAAATTTTAATTTCTCACTTCAAAACATATCAAAAACAATGTTTTTTTTTACTTTAAAAATTACACAACTATTTTTCATACATTGTTAACTCACTCTGGTATTAAAATTTCGTATTCTCACTTCAAAACATATCAAAAACAATGTTTTTTTTTACTTTAAAAATTACACAACTATTTTTCATACATTGTTAACTCACTCTGGTATTAAAATTTTAATTTCTCACTTCAAAACATATCAAAAACAATGTTTTTTTTTACTTTAAAATTACTTTAACTATTTTTCATACATTGTTAACTCACTCTGGTATTAAAATTTCGTATTCTCACTTCAAAACATATCAAAAACAATGTTTTTTTTTTACTTTAAAAATTACTTTAACTATTTTTCATACATTGTTAACTCACTCTGGTATTAAAATTTTAATTTCTCACTTCAAAACATATCAAAAACAATGTTTTTTTTTTACTTTAAAATTACTTTAACTATTTTTCATACATTGTTAACTCACTCTGGTATTAAAATTTCGTATTCTCACTTCAAAACATATCAAAAACAATGTTTTTTTTTACTTTAAAAATTACACAACTATTTTTCATACATTGTTAACTCACTCTGGTATTAAAATTTTAATTTCTCACTTCAAAACATATCAAAAACAATGTTTTTTTTTACTTTAAAAATTACACAACTATTTTTCATACATTGTTAACTCACTCTGGTATTAAAATTTCGTATTCTCACTTCAAAACATATCAAAAACAATGTTTTTTTTTACTTTAAAAATTACATAACTATTTTTCATACATTGTTAACTCACTCTGGTATTAAAATTTTAATTTCTCACTTCAAAACATATCAAAAACAATGTTTTTTTTTACTTTAAAAATTACTTTAACTATTTTTCATACATTGTTAACTCACTCTGGTATTAAAATTTTAATTTCTCACTTCAAAACATATCAAAAACAATGTTTTTTTTTACTTTAAAAATTACACAACTATTTTTCATACATTGTTAACTCACTCTGGTATTAAAATTTTAATTTCTCACTTCAAAACATATCAAAAACAATGTTTTTTTTTACTTTAAAAATTACTTTAACTATTTTTCATACATTGTTAACTCACTCTGGTATTAAAATTTTAATTTCTCACTTCAAAACATATCAAAAACAATGTTTTTTTTTACTTTAAAAATTACACAACTATTTTTCATACATTGTTAACTCACTCTGGTATTAAAATTTCGTATTCTCACTTCAAAACATATCAAAAACAATGTTTTTTTTTACTTTAAAAATTACTTTAACTATTTTTCATACATTGTTAACTCACTCTGGTATTAAAATTTTAATTTCTCACTTCAAAACATATCAAAAACAATGTTTTTTTTTACTTTAAAATTACTTTAACTATTTTTCATACATTGTTAACTCACTCTGGTATTAAAATTTCGTATTCTCACTTCAAAACATATCAAAAACAATGTTTTTTTTTACTTTAAAAATTACACAACTATTTTTCATACATTGTTAACTCACTCTGGTATTAAAATTTCGTATTCTCACTTCAAAACATATCAAAAACAATGTTTTTTTTTACTTTAAAAATTACACAACTATTTTTCATACATTGTTAACTCACTCTGGTATTAAAATTTCGTATTCTCACTTCAAAACATATCAAAAACAATGTTTTTTTTTACTTTAAAAATTACACAACTATTTTTCATACATTGTTAACTCACTCTGGTATTAAAATTTTAATTTCTCACTTCAAAACATATCAAAAACAATGTTTTTTTTTACTTTAAAAATTACTTTAACTATTTTTCATACATTGTTAACTCACTCTGGTATTAAAATTTTAATTTCTCACTTCAAAACATATCAAAAACAATGTTTTTTTTACTTTAAAAATTACTTTAACTATTTTTCATACATTGTTAACTCACTCTGGTATTAAAATTTTAATTTCTCACTTCAAAACATATCAAAAACAATGTTTTTTTTTACTTTAAAATTACTTTAACTATTTTTCATACATTGTTAACTCACTCTGGTATTAAAATTTCGTATTCTCACTTCAAAACATATCAAAAACAATGTTTTTTTTTACTTTAAAAATTACACAACTATTTTTCATACATTGTTAACTCACTCTGGTATTAAAATTTCGTATTCTCACTTCAAAACATATCAAAAACAATGTTTTTTTTTACTTTAAAAATTACACAACTATTTTTCATACATTGTTAACTCACTCTGGTATTAAAATTTCGTATTCTCACTTCAAAACATATCAAAAACAATGTTTTTTTTTACTTTAAAAATTACACAACTATTTTTCATACATTGTTAACTCACTCTGGTATTAAAATTTTAATTTCTCACTTCAAAACATATCAAAAACAATGTTTTTTTTTACTTTAAAAATTACTTTAACTATTTTTCATACATTGTTAACTCACTCTGGTATTAAAATTTTAATTTCTCACTTCAAAACATATCAAAAACAATGTTTTTTTTACTTTAAAAATTACTTTAACTATTTTTCATACATTGTTAACTCACTCTGGTATTAAAATTTTAATTTCTCACTTCAAAACATATCAAAAACAATGTTTTTTTTTACTTTAAAAATTACACAACTATTTTTCATACATTGTTAACTCACTCTGGTATTAAAATTTTAATTTCTCACTTCAAAACATATCAAAAACAATGTTTTTTTTTACTTTAAAAATTACACAACTATTTTTCATACATTGTTAACTCACTCTGGTATTAAAATTTTAATTTCTCACTTCAAAACATATCAAAAACAATGTTTTTTTTTTACTTTAAAATTACTTTAACTATTTTTCATACATTGTTAACTCACTCTGGTATTAAAATTTTAATTTCTCACTTCAAAACATATCAAAAACAATGTTTTTTTTTACTTTAAAAATTACTTTAACTATTTTTCATACATTGTTAACTCACTCTGGTATTAAAATTTTAATTTCTCACTTCAAAACATATCAAAAACAATGTTTTTTTTTACTTTAAAAATTACTTTAACTATTTTTCATACATTGTTAACTCACTCTGGTATTAAAATTTTAATTTCTCACTTCAAAACATATCAAAAACAATGTTTTTTTTTACTTTAAAAATTACACAACTATTTTTCATACATTGTTAACTCACTCTGGTATTAAAATTTTAATTTCTCACTTCAAAACATATCAAAAACAATGTTTTTTTTTACTTTAAAAATTACACAACTATTTTTCATACATTGTTAACTCACTCTGGTATTAAAATTTCGTATTCTCACTTCAAAACATATCAAAAACAATGTTTTTTTTTACTTTAAAAATTACATAACTATTTTTCATACATTGTTAACTCACTCTGGTATTAAAATTTTAATTTCTCACTTCAAAACATATCAAAAACAATGTTTTTTTTTACTTTAAAAATTACTTTAACTATTTTTCATACATTGTTAACTCACTCTGGTATTAAAATTTTAATTTCTCACTTCAAAACATATCAAAAACAATGTTTTTTTTTACTTTAAAAATTACACAACTATTTTTCATACATTGTTAACTCACTCTGGTATTAAAATTTTAATTTCTCACTTCAAAACATATCAAAAACAATGTTTTTTTTTTACTTTAAAAATTACTTTAACTATTTTTCATACATTGTTAACTCACTCTGGTATTAAAATTTTAATTTCTCACTTCAAAACATATCAAAAACAATGTTTTTTTTTACTTTAAAAATTACACAACTATTTTTCATACATTGTTAACTCACTCTGGTATTAAAATTTCGTATTCTCACTTCAAAACATATCAAAAACAATGTTTTTTTTTACTTTAAAAATTACTTTAACTATTTTTCATACATTGTTAACTCACTCTGGTATTAAAATTTTAATTTCTCACTTCAAAACATATCAAAAAACAATGTTTTTTTTTTACTTTAAAATTACTTTAACTATTTTTCATACATTGTTAACTCACTCTGGTATTAAAATTTCGTATTCTCACTTCAAAACATATCAAAAACAATGTTTTTTTTTACTTTAAAAATTACACAACTATTTTTCATACATTGTTAACTCACTCTGGTATTAAAATTTCGTATTCTCACTTCAAAACATATCAAAAACAATGTTTTTTTTTACTTTAAAAATTACACAACTATTTTTCATACATTGTTAACTCACTCTGGTATTAAAATTTCGTATTCTCACTTCAAAACATATCAAAAAACAATGTTTTTTTTTTACTTTAAAAATTACACAACTATTTTTCATACATTGTTAACTCACTCTGGTATTAAAATTTTAATTTCTCACTTCAAAACATATCAAAAACAATGTTTTTTTTTACTTTAAAAATTACTTTAACTATTTTTCATACATTGTTAACTCACTCTGGTATTAAAATTTTAATTTCTCACTTCAAAACATATCAAAAACAATGTTTTTTTTTACTTTAAAAATTACTTTAACTATTTTTCATACATTGTTAACTCACTCTGGTATTAAAATTTTAATTTCTCACTTCAAAACATATCAAAAACAATGTTTTTTTTTACTTTAAAAATTACACAACTATTTTTCATACATTGTTAACTCACTCTGGTATTAAAATTTCGTATTCTCACTTCAAAACATATCAAAAAACAATGTTTTTTTTTACTTTAAAAATTACACAACTATTTTTCATACATTGTTAACTCACTCTGGTATTAAAATTTTAATTTCTCACTTCAAAACATATCAAAAACAATGTTTTTTTTTACTTTAAAATTACTTTAACTATTTTTCATACATTGTTAACTCACTCTGGTATTAAAATTTTAATTTCTCACTTCAAAACATATCAAAAACAATGTTTTTTTTTACTTTAAAAATTACACAACTATTTTTCATACATTGTTAACTCACTCTGGTATTAAAATTTCGTATTCTCACTTCAAAACATATCAAAAACAATGTTTTTTTTTACTTTAAAAATTACACAACTATTTTTCATACATTGTTAACTCACTCTGGTATTAAAATTTTAATTTCTCACTTCAAAACATATCAAAAAACAATGTTTTTTTTTACTTTAAAAATTACTTTAACTATTTTTCATACATTGTTAACTCACTCTGGTATTAAAATTTTAATTTCTCACTTCAAAACATATCAAAAACAATGTTTTTTTTTACTTTAAAAATTACACAACTATTTTTCATACATTGTTAACTCACTCTGGTATTAAAATTTCGTATTCTCACTTCAAAACATATCAAAAAACAATGTTTTTTTTTACTTTAAAATTACTTTAACTATTTTTCATACATTGTTAACTCACTCTGGTATTAAAATTTCGTATTCTCACTTCAAAACATATCAAAAACAATGTTTTTTTTTACTTTAAAATTACTTTAACTATTTTTCATACATTGTTAACTCACTCTGGTATTAAAATTTCGTATTCTCACTTCAAAACATATCAAAAACAATGTTTTTTTTTACTTTAAAATTACTTTAACTATTTTTCATACATTGTTAACTCACTCTGGTATTAAAATTTTAATTTCTCACTTCAAAACATATCAAAAACAATGTTTTTTTTTACTTTAAAAATTACTTTAACTATTTTTCATACATTGTTAACTCACTCTGGTATTAAAATTTTAATTTCTCACTTCAAAACATATCAAAAACAATGTTTTTTTTTACTTTAAAAATTACTTTAACTATTTTTCATACATTGTTAACTCACTCTGGTATTAAAATTTTAATTTCTCACTTCAAAACATATCAAAAACAATGTTTTTTTTTACTTTAAAAATTACACAACTATTTTTCATACATTGTTAACTCACTCTGGTATTAAAATTTCGTATTCTCACTTCAAAACATATCAAAAACAATGTTTTTTTTTACTTTAAAAATTACACAACTATTTTTCATACATTGTTAACTCACTCTGGTATTAAAATTTCGTATTCTCACTTCAAAACATATCAAAAACAATGTTTTTTTTTACTTTAAAAAATTACACAACTATTTTTCATACATTGTTAACTCACTCTGGTATTAAAATTTTAATTTCTCACTTCAAAACATATCAAAAACAATGTTTTTTTTTACTTTAAAAATTACACAACTATTTTTCATACATTGTTAACTCACTCTGGTATTAAAATTTCGTATTCTCACTTCAAAACATATCAAAAACAATGTTTTTTTTTACTTTAAAAATTACTTTAACTATTTTTCATACATTGTTAACTCACTCTGGTATTAAAATTTTAATTTCTCACTTCAAAACATATCAAAAACAATGTTTTTTTTTACTTTAAAATTACTTTAACTATTTTTCATACATTGTTAACTCACTCTGGTATTAAAATTTTAATTTCTCACTTCAAAACATATCAAAAACAATGTTTTTTTTTACTTTAAAAATTACACAACTATTTTTCATACATTGTTAACTCACTCTGGTATTAAAATTTCGTATTCTCACTTCAAAACATATCAAAAACAATGTTTTTTTTTACTTTAAAAATTACACAACTATTTTTCATACATTGTTAACTCACTCTGGTATTAAAATTTTAATTTCTCACTTCAAAACATATCAAAAACAATGTTTTTTTTTACTTTAAAATTACTTTAACTATTTTTCATACATTGTTAACTCACTCTGGTATTAAAATTTCGTATTCTCACTTCAAAACATATCAAAAACAATGTTTTTTTTTACTTTAAAAATTACACAACTATTTTTCATACATTGTTAACTCACTCTGGTATTAAAATTTCGTATTCTCACTTCAAAACATATCAAAAACAATGTTTTTTTTTACTTTAAAAATTACTTTAACTATTTTTCATACATTGTTAACTCACTCTGGTATTAAAATTTCGTATTCTCACTTCAAAACATATCAAAAACAATGTTTTTTTTTACTTTAAAAATTACACAACTATTTTTCATACATTGTTAACTCACTCTGGTATTAAAATTTTAATTTCTCACTTCAAAACATATCAAAAACAATGTTTTTTTTTACTTTAAAAATTACTTTAACTATTTTTCATACATTGTTAACTCACTCTGGTATTAAAATTTTAATTTCTCACTTCAAAACATATCAAAAACAATGTTTTTTTTTACTTTAAAAATTACTTTAACTATTTTTCATACATTGTTAACTCACTCTGGTATTAAAATTTTAATTTCTCACTTCAAAACATATCAAAAACAATGTTTTTTTTTACTTTAAAAATTACACAACTATTTTTCATACATTGTTAACTCACTCTGGTATTAAAATTTCGTATTCTCACTTCAAAACATATCAAAAACAATGTTTTTTTTTACTTTAAAAATTACACAACTATTTTTCATACATTGTTAACTCACTCTGGTATTAAAATTTTAATTTCTCACTTCAAAACATATCAAAAACAATGTTTTTTTTTACTTTAAAAATTACACAACTATTTTTCATACATTGTTAACTCACTCTGGTATTAAAATTTTAATTTCTCACTTCAAAACATATCAAAAACAATGTTTTTTTTTACTTTAAAAATTACACAACTATTTTTCATACATTGTTAACTCACTCTGGTATTAAAATTTCGTATTCTCACTTCAAAACATATCAAAAACAATGTTTTTTTTTACTTTAAAATTACTTTAACTATTTTTCATACATTGTTAACTCACTCTGGTATTAAAATTTTAATTTCTCACTTCAAAACATATCAAAAACAATGTTTTTTTTTACTTTAAAATTACTTTAACTATTTTTCATACATTGTTAACTCACTCTGGTATTAAAATTTCGTATTCTCACTTCAAAACATATCAAAAACAATGTTTTTTTTTACTTTAAAATTACTTTAACTATTTTTCATACATTGTTAACTCACTCTGGTATTAAAATTTCGTATTCTCACTTCAAAACATATCAAAAACAATGTTTTTTTTTACTTTAAAATTACTTTAACTATTTTTCATACATTGTTAACTCACTCTGGTATTAAAATTTTAATTTCTCACTTCAAAACATATCAAAAACAATGTTTTTTTTTACTTTAAAAATTACACAACTATTTCTCATACATTGTTAACTCACTCTGGTATTAAAATTTCGTATTCTCACTTCAAAACATATCAAAAACAATGTTTTTTTTTTACTTTAAAAATTACTTTAAACTATTTTTCATACATTGTTAACTCACTCTGGTATTAAAATTTTAATTTCTCACTTCAAAACATATCAAAAACAATGTTTTTTTTTACTTTAAAAATTACACAACTATTTTTCATACATTGTTAACTCACTCTGGTATTAAAATTTCGTATTCTCACTTCAAAACATATCAAAAACAATGTTTTTTTTTACTTTAAAATTACTTTAACTATTTTTCATACATTGTTAACTCACTCTGGTATTAAAATTTCGTATTCTCACTTCAAAACATATCAAAAACAATGTTTTTTTTTACTTAAAAATTACTTTAACTATTTTTCATACATTGTTAACTCACTCTGGTATTAAAATTTTAATTTCTCACTTCAAAACATATCAAAAACAATGTTTTTTTTACTTTAAAAATTACACAACTATTTCTCATACATTGTTAACTCACTCTGGTATTAAAATTTCGTATTCTCACTTCAAAACATATCAAAAACAATGTTTTTTTTTACTTTAAAAATTACTTTAACTATTTTTCATACATTGTTAACTCACTCTGGTATTAAAATTTTAATTTCTCACTTCAAAACATATCAAAAACAATGTTTTTTTTTACTTTAAAATTACTTTAACTATTTTTCATACATTGTTAACTCACTCTGGTATTAAAATTTCGTATTCTCACTTCAAAACATATCAAAAACAATGTTTTTTTTTACTTTAAAAATTACACAACTATTTTTCATACATTGTTAACTCACTCTGGTATTAAAATTTCGTATTCTCACTTCAAAACATATCAAAAACAATGTTTTTTTTTACTTTAAAAATTACACAACTATTTTTCATACATTGTTAACTCACTCTGGTATTAAAATTTCGTATTCTCACTTCAAAACATATCAAAAACAATGTTTTTTTTTACTTTAAAAATTACACAACTATTTTTCATACATTGTTAACTCACTCTGGTATTAAAATTTCGTATTCTCACTTCAAAACATATCAAAAACAATGTTTTTTTTTACTTTAAAAATTACACAACTATTTTTCATACATTGTTAACTCACTCTGGTATTAAAATTTCGTATTCTCACTTCAAAACATATCAAAAACAATGTTTTTTTTTACTTTAAAATTACTTTAACTATTTTTCATACATTGTTAACTCACTCTGGTATTAAAATTTTAATTTCTCACTTCAAAACATATCAAAAACAATGTTTTTTTTACTTTAAAAATTACACAACTATTTTTCATACATTGTTAACTCACTCTGGTATTAAAATTTTAATTTCTCACTTCAAAACATATCAAAAACAATGTTTTTTTTTACTTTAAAAATTACACAACTATTTTTCATACATTGTTAACTCACTCTGGTATTAAAATTTCGTATTCTCACTTCAAAACATATCAAAAACAATGTTTTTTTTTACTTTAAATTTTTTTTAATTAATAATTTTTTTAATTTAATATTTAATTTTTTATTTTAATTAATTTTAATTTCTCACTTCAAAACATATCAAAAACAATGTTTTTTTTTACTTTAAAAATTACACAACTATTTTTCATACATTGTTAACTCACTCTGGTATTAAAATTTCGTATTCTCACTTCAAAACATATCAAAAACAATGTTTTTTTTTACTTTAAAATTACTTTAACTATTTTTCATACATTGTTAACTCACTCTGGTATTAAAATTTTAATTTCTCACTTCAAAACATATCAAAAACAATGTTTTTTTTTACTTTAAAAATTACACAACTATTTTTCATACATTGTTAACTCACTCTGGTATTAAAATTTTAATTTCTCACTTCAAAACATATCAAAAACAATGTTTTTTTTTACTTTAAAAATTACACAACTATTTTTCATACATTGTTAACTCACTCTGGTATTAAAATTTCGTATTCTCACTTCAAAACATATCAAAAACAATGTTTTTTTTTACTTTAAAATTACTTTAACTATTTTTCATACATTGTTAACTCACTCTGGTATTAAAATTTCGTATTCTCACTTCAAAACATATCAAAAACAATGTTTTTTTTTACTTTAAAATTACTTTAACTATTTTTCATACATTGTTAACTCACTCTGGTATTAAAATTTCGTATTCTCACTTCAAAACATATCAAAAACAATGTTTTTTTTTACTTTAAAATTACTTTAACTATTTTTCATACATTGTTAACTCACTCTGGTATTAAAATTTTAATTTCTCACTTCAAAACATATCAAAAACAATGTTTTTTTTTACTTTAAAAATTACACAACTATTTCTCATACATTGTTAACTCACTCTGGTATTAAAATTTCGTATTCTCACTTCAAAACATATCAAAAACAATGTTTTTTTTTACTTTAAAAATTACTTTAACTATTTTTCATACATTGTTAACTCACTCTGGTATTAAAATTTTAATTTCTCACTTCAAAACATATCAAAAACAATGTTTTTTTTTACTTTAAAATTACTTTAACTATTTTTCATACATTGTTAACTCACTCTGGTATTAAAATTTCGTATTCTCACTTCAAAACATATCAAAAACAATGTTTTTTTTTACTTTAAAAATTACACAACTATTTTTCATACATTGTTAACTCACTCTGGTATTAAAATTTCGTATTCTCACTTCAAAACATATCAAAAACAATGTTTTTTTTTACTTTAAAAATTACACAACTATTTTTCATACATTGTTAACTCACTCTGGTATTAAAATTTCGTATTCTCACTTCAAAACATATCAAAAACAATGTTTTTTTTTACTTTAAAAATTACACAACTATTTTTCATACATTGTTAACTCACTCTGGTATTAAAATTTCGTATTCTCACTTCAAAACATATCAAAAACAATGTTTTTTTTTACTTTAAAATTACTTTAACTATTTTTCATACATTGTTAACTCACTCTGGTATTAAAATTTTAATTTCTCACTTCAAAACATATCAAAAACAATGTTTTTTTTTACTTTAAAAATTACACAACTATTTTTCATACATTGTTAACTCACTCTGGTATTAAAATTTCGTATTCTCACTTCAAAACATATCAAAAACAATGTTTTTTTTTACTTTAAAAATTACACAACTATTTTTCATACATTGTTAACTCACTCTGGTATTAAAATTTCGTATTCTCACTTCAAAACATATCAAAAACAATGTTTTTTTTTACTTTAAAAATTACACAACTATTTTTCATACATTGTTAACTCACTCTGGTATTAAAATTTTAATTTCTCACTTCAAAACATATCAAAAACAATGTTTTTTTTTACTTTAAAAATTACACAACTATTTTTCATACATTGTTAACTCACTCTGGTATTAAAATTTCGTATTCTCACTTCAAAACATATCAAAAACAATGTTTTTTTTTACTTTAAAAATTACACAACTATTTTTCATACATTGTTAACTCACTCTGGTATTAAAATTTCGTATTCTCACTTCAAAACATATCAAAAACAATGTTTTTTTTTACTTTAAAAATTACACAACTATTTTTCATACATTGTTAACTCACTCTGGTATTAAAATTTCGTATTCTCACTTCAAAACATATCAAAAACAATGTTTTTTTTTACTTTAAAATTACTTTAACTATTTTTCATACATTGTTAACTCACTCTGGTATTAAAATTTTAATTTCTCACTTCAAAACATATCAAAAACAATGTTTTTTTTTACTTTAAAAATTACACAACTATTTTTCATACATTGTTAACTCACTCTGGTATTAAAATTTTAATTTCTCACTTCAAAACATATCAAAAACAATGTTTTTTTTTACTTTAAAAATTACACAACTATTTTTCATACATTGTTAACTCACTCTGGTATTAAAATTTTAATTTCTCACTTCAAAACATATCAAAAACAATGTTTTTTTTTACTTTAAAATTACTTTAACTATTTTTCATACATTGTTAACTCACTCTGGTATTAAAATTTCGTATTCTCACTTCAAAACATATCAAAAACAATGTTTTTTTTTACTTTAAAATTACTTTAACTATTTTTCATACATTGTTAACTCACTCTGGTATTAAAATTTCGTATTCTCACTTCAAAACATATCAAAAACAATGTTTTTTTTTACTTTAAAATTACTTTAACTATTTTTCATACATTGTTAACTCACTCTGGTATTAAAATTTTAATTTCTCACTTCAAAACATATCAAAAACAATGTTTTTTTTTACTTTAAAAATTACACAACTATTTCTCATACATTGTTAACTCACTCTGGTATTAAAATTTCGTATTCTCACTTCAAAACATATCAAAAACAATGTTTTTTTTTACTTTAAAAATTACTTTAACTATTTTTCATACATTGTTAACTCACTCTGGTATTAAAATTTTAATTTCTCACTTCAAAACATATCAAAAACAATGTTTTTTTTTACTTTAAAATTACTTTAACTATTTTTCATACATTGTTAACTCACTCTGGTATTAAAATTTCGTATTCTCACTTCAAAACATATCAAAAACAATGTTTTTTTTTACTTTAAAAATTACACAACTATTTTTCATACATTGTTAACTCACTCTGGTATTAAAATTTCGTATTCTCACTTCAAAACATATCAAAAACAATGTTTTTTTTTACTTTAAAAATTACACAACTATTTTTCATACATTGTTAACTCACTCTGGTATTAAAATTTCGTATTCTCACTTCAAAACATATCAAAAACAATGTTTTTTTTTACTTTAAAAATTACACAACTATTTTTCATACATTGTTAACTCACTCTGGTATTAAAATTTCGTATTCTCACTTCAAAACATATCAAAAACAATGTTTTTTTTTACTTTAAAATTACTTTAACTATTTTTCATACATTGTTAACTCACTCTGGTATTAAAATTTTAATTTCTCACTTCAAAACATATCAAAAACAATGTTTTTTTTTACTTTAAAATTACTTTAACTATTTTTCATACATTGTTAACTCACTCTGGTATTAAAATTTTAATTTCTCACTTCAAAACATATCAAAAACAATGTTTTTTTTTACTTTAAAAATTACACAACTATTTTTCATACATTGTTAACTCACTCTGGTATTAAAATTTCGTATTCTCACTTCAAAACATATCAAAAACAATGTTTTTTTTTACTTTAAAAATTACACAACTATTTTTCATACATTGTTAACTCACTCTGGTATTAAAATTTTAATTTCTCACTTCAAAACATATCAAAAACAATGTTTTTTTTTTACTTTAAAAATTACACAACTATTTTTCATACATTGTTAACTCACTCTGGTATTAAAATTTTAATTTCTCACTTCAAAACATATCAAAAACAATGTTTTTTTTTACTTTAAAAATTACACAACTATTTTTCATACATTGTTAACTCACTCTGGTATTAAAATTTCGTATTCTCACTTCAAAACATATCAAAAACAATGTTTTTTTTTACTTTAAAATTACTTTAACTATTTTTCATACATTGTTAACTCACTCTGGTATTAAAATTTTAATTTCTCACTTCAAAACATATCAAAAACAATGTTTTTTTTTACTTTAAAAATTACACAACTATTTTTCATACATTGTTAACTCACTCTGGTATTAAAATTTTAATTTCTCACTTCAAAACATATCAAAAACAATGTTTTTTTTTACTTTAAAAATTACACAACTATTTTTCATACATTGTTAACTCACTCTGGTATTAAAATTTCGTATTCTCACTTCAAAACATATCAAAAACAATGTTTTTTTTTACTTTAAAAATTACACAACTATTTTTCATACATTGTTAACTCACTCTGGTATTAAAATTTTAATTTCTCACTTCAAAACATATCAAAAACAATGTTTTTTTTTACTTTAAAAATTACACAACTATTTTTCATACATTGTTAACTCACTCTGGTATTAAAATTTTAATTTCTCACTTCAAAACATATCAAAAACAATGTTTTTTTTTACTTTAAAAATTACACAACTATTTTTCATACATTGTTAACTCACTCTGGTATTAAAATTTCGTATTCTCACTTCAAAACATATCAAAAACAATGTTTTTTTTTACTTTAAAATTACTTTAACTATTTTTCATACATTGTTAACTCACTCTGGTATTAAAATTTTAATTTCTCACTTCAAAACATATCAAAAACAATGTTTTTTTTTACTTTAAAATTACTTTAACTATTTTTCATACATTGTTAACTCACTCTGGTATTAAAATTTTAATTTCTCACTTCAAAACATATCAAAAACAATGTTTTTTTTTACTTTAAAAATTACACAACTATTTTTCATACATTGTTAACTCACTCTGGTATTAAAATTTCGTATTCTCACTTCAAAACATATCAAAAACAATGTTTTTTTTTACTTTAAAAATTACACAACTATTTTTCATACATTGTTAACTCACTCTGGTATTAAAATTTTAATTTCTCACTTCAAAACATATCAAAAACAATGTTTTTTTTTACTTTAAAAATTACACAACTATTTTTCATACATTGTTAACTCACTCTGGTATTAAAATTTTAATTTCTCACTTCAAAACATATCAAAAACAATGTTTTTTTTTACTTTAAAAATTACACAACTATTTTTCATACATTGTTAACTCACTCTGGTATTAAAATTTCGTATTCTCACTTCAAAACATATCAAAAACAATGTTTTTTTTTACTTTAAAATTACTTTAACTATTTTTCATACATTGTTAACTCACTCTGGTATTAAAATTTTAATTTCTCACTTCAAAACATATCAAAAACAATGTTTTTTTTTACTTTAAAATTACTTTAACTATTTTTCATACATTGTTAACTCACTCTGGTATTAAAATTTTAATTTCTCACTTCAAAACATATCAAAAACAATGTTTTTTTTTACTTTAAAATTACACAACTATTTTTCATACATTGTTAACTCACTCTGGTATTAAAATTTCGTATTCTCACTTCAAAACATATCAAAAACAATGTTTTTTTTTACTTTAAAATTACTTTAACTATTTTTCATACATTGTTAACTCACTCTGGTATTAAAATTTTAATTTCTCACTTCAAAACATATCAAAAACAATGTTTTTTTTTACTTTAAAATTACTTTAACTATTTTTCATACATTGTTAACTCACTCTGGTATTAAAATTTTAATTTCTCACTTCAAAACATATCAAAAACAATGTTTTTTTTTACTTTAAAAATTACACAACTATTTTTCATACATTGTTAACTCACTCTGGTATTAAAATTTCGTATTCTCACTTCAAAACATATCAAAAACAATGTTTTTTTTTACTTTAAAAATTACACAACTATTTTTCATACATTGTTAACTCACTCTGGTATTAAAATTTCGTATTCTCACTTCAAAACATATCAAAAACAATGTTTTTTTTTACTTTAAAAATTACACAACTATTTTTCATACATTGTTAACTCACTCTGGTATTAAAATTTTAATTTCTCACTTCAAAACATATCAAAAACAATGTTTTTTTTTACTTTAAAAATTACACAACTATTTTTCATACATTGTTAACTCACTCTGGTATTAAAATTTTAATTTCTCACTTCAAAACATATCAAAAACAATGTTTTTTTTTACTTTAAAAATTACACAACTATTTTTCATACATTGTTAACTCACTCTGGTATTAAAATTTTAATTTCTCACTTCAAAACATATCAAAAACAATGTTTTTTTTTACTTTAAAAATTACACAACTATTTTTCATACATTGTTAACTCACTCTGGTATTAAAATTTTAATTTCTCACTTCAAAACATATCAAAAACAATGTTTTTTTTTACTTTAAAATTACTTTAACTATTTTTCATACATTGTTAACTCACTCTGGTATTAAAATTTTAATTTCTCACTTCAAAACATATCAAAAACAATGTTTTTTTTTACTTTAAAAATTACACAACTATTTTTCATACATTGTTAACTCACTCTGGTATTAAAATTTTAATTTCTCACTTCAAAACATATCAAAAACAATGTTTTTTTTTACTTTAAAAATTACACAACTATTTTTCATACATTGTTAACTCACTCTGGTATTAAAATTTTAATTTCTCACTTCAAAACATATCAAAAACAATGTTTTTTTTTTACTTTAAAAATTACACAACTATTTTTCATACATTGTTAACTCACTCTGGTATTAAAATTTCGTATTCTCACTTCAAAACATATCAAAAACAATGTTTTTTTTTACTTTAAAATTACTTTAACTATTTTTCATACATTGTTAACTCACTCTGGTATTAAAATTTTAATTTCTCACTTCAAAACATATCAAAAACAATGTTTTTTTTTACTTTAAAATTACTTTAACTATTTTTCATACATTGTTAACTCACTCTGGTATTAAAATTTTAATTTCTCACTTCAAAACATATCAAAAACAATGTTTTTTTTTTACTTTAAAAATTACACAACTATTTTTCATACATTGTTAACTCACTCTGGTATTAAAATTTCGTATTCTCACTTCAAAACATATCAAAAACAATGTTTTTTTTTACTTTAAAAATTACACAACTATTTTTCATACATTGTTAACTCACTCTGGTATTAAAATTTTAAATTTCTCACTTCAAAACATATCAAAAACAATGTTTTTTTTTACTTTAAAAATTACACAACTATTTTTCATACATTGTTAACTCACTCTGGTATTAAAATTTTAATTTCTCACTTCAAAACATATCAAAAACAATGTTTTTTTTTACTTTAAAATTACTTTAACTATTTTTCATACATTGTTAACTCACTCTGGTATTAAAATTTTAATTTCTCACTTCAAAACATATCAAAAACAATGTTTTTTTTTACTTTAAAAATTACACAACTATTTTTCATACATTGTTAACTCACTCTGGTATTAAAATTTCGTATTCTCACTTCAAAACATATCAAAAACAATGTTTTTTTTTACTTTAAAAATTACACAACTATTTTTCATACATTGTTAACTCACTCTGGTATTAAAATTTCGTATTCTCACTTCAAAACATATCAAAAACAATGTTTTTTTTTACTTTAAAATTACTTTAACTATTTTTCATACATTGTTAACTCACTCTGGTATTAAAATTTTAATTTCTCACTTCAAAACATATCAAAAACAATGTTTTTTTTTACTTTAAAAATTACACAACTATTTTTCATACATTGTTAACTCACTCTGGTATTAAAATTTCGTATTCTCACTTCAAAACATATCAAAAACAATGTTTTTTTTTACTTTAAAAATTACACAACTATTTTTCATACATTGTTAACTCACTCTGGTATTAAAATTTTAATTTCTCACTTCAAAACATATCAAAAACAATGTTTTTTTTTACTTTAAAAATTACACAACTATTTTTCATACATTGTTAACTCACTCTGGTATTAAAATTTCGTATTCTCACTTCAAAACATATCAAAAACAATGTTTTTTTTTACTTTAAAATTACTTTAACTATTTTTCATACATTGTTAACTCACTCTGGTATTAAAATTTCGTATTCTCACTTCAAAACATATCAAAAACAATGTTTTTTTTTTACTTTAAAAATTACACAACTATTTTTCATACATTGTTAACTCACTCTGGTATTAAAATTTCGTATTCTCACTTCAAAACATATCAAAAACAATGTTTTTTTTTACTTTAAAATTACTTTAACTATTTTTCATACATTGTTAACTCACTCTGGTATTAAAATTTTAATTTCTCACTTCAAAACATATCAAAAACAATGTTTTTTTTTTACTTTAAAAATTACACAACTATTTTTCATACATTGTTAACTCACTCTGGTATTAAAATTTCGTATTCTCACTTCAAAACATATCAAAAACAATGTTTTTTTTTACTTTAAAAATTACACAACTATTTTTCATACATTGTTAACTCACTCTGGTATTAAAATTTTAATTTCTCACTTCAAAACATATCAAAAACAATGTTTTTTTTTACTTTAAAAATTACACAACTATTTTTCATACATTGTTAACTCACTCTGGTATTAAAATTTCGTATTCTCACTTCAAAACATATCAAAAACAATGTTTTTTTTTTACTTTAAAATTACTTTAACTATTTTTCATACATTGTTAACTCACTCTGGTATTAAAATTTTAATTTCTCACTTCAAAACATATCAAAAACAATGTTTTTTTTTACTTTAAAAATTACACAACTATTTTTCATACATTGTTAACTCACTCTGGTATTAAAATTTTAATTTCTCACTTCAAAACATATCAAAAACAATGTTTTTTTTTACTTTAAAAATTACACAACTATTTTTCATACATTGTTAACTCACTCTGGTATTAAAATTTCGTATTCTCACTTCAAAACATATCAAAAACAATGTTTTTTTTTACTTTAAAATTACTTTAACTATTTTTCATACATTGTTAACTCACTCTGGTATTAAAATTTTAATTTCTCACTTCAAAACATATCAAAAACAATGTTTTTTTTTACTTTAAAAATTACACAACTATTTTTCATACATTGTTAACTCACTCTGGTATTAAAATTTTAATTTCTCACTTCAAAACATATCAAAAACAATGTTTTTTTTTACTTTAAAAATTACACAACTATTTTTCATACATTGTTAACTCACTCTGGTATTAAAATTTCGTATTCTCACTTCAAAACATATCAAAAACAATGTTTTTTTTTTACTTTAAAATTACTTTAACTATTTTTCATACATTGTTAACTCACTCTGGTATTAAAATTTCGTATTCTCACTTCAAAACATATCAAAAACAATGTTTTTTTTTTACTTTAAAATTACTTTAACTATTTTTCATACATTGTTAACTCACTCTGGTATTAAAATTTCGTATTCTCACTTCAAAACATATCAAAAACAATGTTTTTTTTTTACTTTAAAATTACTTTAACTATTTTTCATACATTGTTAACTCACTCTGGTATTAAAATTTTAATTTCTCACTTCAAAACATATCAAAAACAATGTTTTTTTTTACTTTAAAAATTACACAACTATTTCTCATACATTGTTAACTCACTCTGGTATTAAAATTTCGTATTCTCACTTCAAAACATATCAAAAACAATGTTTTTTTTTTACTTTAAAAATTACTTTAACTATTTTTCATACATTGTTAACTCACTCTGGTATTAAAATTTTAATTTCTCACTTCAAAACATATCAAAAACAATGTTTTTTTTTACTTTAAAATTACTTTAACTATTTTTCATACATTGTTAACTCACTCTGGTATTAAAATTTCGTATTCTCACTTCAAAACATATCAAAAACAATGTTTTTTTTTACTTTAAAAATTACACAACTATTTTTCATACATTGTTAACTCACTCTGGTATTAAAATTTCGTATTCTCACTTCAAAACATATCAAAAACAATGTTTTTTTTTACTTTAAAAATTACACAACTATTTTTCATACATTGTTAACTCACTCTGGTATTAAAATTTTAATTTCTCACTTCAAAACATATCAAAAACAATGTTTTTTTTTACTTTAAAAATTACACAACTATTTTTCATACATTGTTAACTCACTCTGGTATTAAAATTTCGTATTCTCACTTCAAAACATATCAAAAACAATGTTTTTTTTTACTTTAAAATTACTTTAACTATTTTTCATACATTGTTAACTCACTCTGGTATTAAAATTTTAATTTCTCACTTCAAAACATATCAAAAACAATGTTTTTTTTTTACTTTAAAATTACTTTAACTATTTTTCATACATTGTTAACTCACTCTGGTATTAAAATTTTAATTTCTCACTTCAAAACATATCAAAAACAATGTTTTTTTTTACTTTAAAAATTACACAACTATTTTTCATACATTGTTAACTCACTCTGGTATTAAAATTTCGTATTCTCACTTCAAAACATATCAAAAACAATGTTTTTTTTTACTTTAAAAATTACACAACTATTTTTCATACATTGTTAACTCACTCTGGTATTAAAATTTTAATTTCTCACTTCAAAACATATCAAAAACAATGTTTTTTTTTACTTTAAAAATTACTTTAACTATTTTTCATACATTGTTAACTCACTCTGGTATTAAAATTTTAATTTCTCACTTCAAAACATATCAAAAACAATGTTTTTTTTTACTTTAAAAATTACACAACTATTTTTCATACATTGTTAACTCACTCTGGTATTAAAATTTCGTATTCTCACTTCAAAACATATCAAAAACAATGTTTTTTTTTACTTTAAAATTACTTTAACTATTTTTCATACATTGTTAACTCACTCTGGTATTAAAATTTTAATTTCTCACTTCAAAACATATCAAAAACAATGTTTTTTTTTTACTTTAAAATTACTTTAACTATTTTTCATACATTGTTAACTCACTCTGGTATTAAAATTTTAATTTCTCACTTCAAAACATATCAAAAACAATGTTTTTTTTTACTTTAAAAATTACACAACTATTTTTCATACATTGTTAACTCACTCTGGTATTAAAATTTCGTATTCTCACTTCAAAACATATCAAAAACAATGTTTTTTTTTTACTTTAAAAATTACACAACTATTTTTCATACATTGTTAACTCACTCTGGTATTAAAATTTTAATTTCTCACTTCAAAACATATCAAAAACAATGTTTTTTTTTACTTTAAAAATTACACAACTATTTTTCATACATTGTTAACTCACTCTGGTATTAAAATTTTAATTTCTCACTTCAAAACATATCAAAAACAATGTTTTTTTTTTACTTTAAAAATTACACAACTATTTTTCATACATTGTTAACTCACTCTGGTATTAAAATTTCGTATTCTCACTTCAAAACATATCAAAAACAATGTTTTTTTTTTACTTTAAAATTACTTTAACTATTTTTCATACATTGTTAACTCACTCTGGTATTAAAATTTTAATTTCTCACTTCAAAACATATCAAAAACAATGTTTTTTTTTACTTTAAAATTACTTTAACTATTTTTCATACATTGTTAACTCACTCTGGTATTAAAATTTTAATTTCTCACTTCAAAACATATCAAAAACAATGTTTTTTTTTACTTTAAAAATTACACAACTATTTTTCATACATTGTTAACTCACTCTGGTATTAAAATTTCGTATTCTCACTTCAAAACATATCAAAAACAATGTTTTTTTTTACTTTAAAAATTACACAACTATTTTTCATACATTGTTAACTCACTCTGGTATTAAAATTTTAATTTCTCACTTCAAAACATATCAAAAACAATGTTTTTTTTTACTTTAAAAATTACACAACTATTTTTCATACATTGTTAACTCACTCTGGTATTAAAATTTTAATTTCTCACTTCAAAACATATCAAAAACAATGTTTTTTTTTACTTTAAAAATTACACAACTATTTTTCATACATTGTTAACTCACTCTGGTATTAAAATTTTAATTTCTCACTTCAAAACATATCAAAAACAATGTTTTTTTTTACTTTAAAAATTACACAACTATTTTTCATACATTGTTAACTCACTCTGGTATTAAAATTTTAATTTCTCACTTCAAAACATATCAAAAACAATGTTTTTTTTTTACTTTAAAAATTACACAACTATTTTTCATACATTGTTAACTCACTCTGGTATTAAAATTTTAATTTCTCACTTCAAAACATATCAAAAACAATGTTTTTTTTTACTTTAAAATTACTTTAACTATTTTTCATACATTGTTAACTCACTCTGGTATTAAAATTTTAATTTCTCACTTCAAAACATATCAAAAACAATGTTTTTTTTTACTTTAAAATTACACAACTATTTTTCATACATTGTTAACTCACTCTGGTATTAAAATTTCGTATTCTCACTTCAAAACATATCAAAAACAATGTTTTTTTTTACTTTAAAATTACTTTAACTATTTTTCATACATTGTTAACTCACTCTGGTATTAAAATTTTAATTTCTCACTTCAAAACATATCAAAAACAATGTTTTTTTTTACTTTAAAAATTACTTTAACTATTTTTCATACATTGTTAACTCACTCTGGTATTAAAATTTTAATTTCTCACTTCAAAACATATCAAAAACAATGTTTTTTTTTACTTTAAAATTACTTTAACTATTTTTCATACATTGTTAACTCACTCTGGTATTAAAATTTTAATTTCTCACTTCAAAACATATCAAAAACAATGTTTTTTTTTACTTTAAAAATTACACAACTATTTTTCATACATTGTTAACTCACTCTGGTATTAAAATTTTAATTTCTCACTTCAAAACATATCAAAAACAATGTTTTTTTTTACTTTAAAAATTACACAACTATTTTTCATACATTGTTAACTCACTCTGGTATTAAAATTTTAATTTCTCACTTCAAAACATATCAAAAACAATGTTTTTTTTTACTTTAAAATTACTTTAACTATTTTTCATACATTGTTAACTCACTCTGGTATTAAAATTTTAATTTCTCACTTCAAAACATATCAAAAACAATGTTTTTTTTTACTTTAAAATTACACAACTATTTTTCATACATTGTTAACTCACTCTGGTATTAAAATTTCGTATTCTCACTTCAAAACATATCAAAAACAATGTTTTTTTTTACTTTAAAATTACTTTAACTATTTTTCATACATTGTTAACTCACTCTGGTATTAAAATTTTAATTTCTCACTTCAAAACATATCAAAAACAATGTTTTTTTTTACTTTAAAAATTACTTTAACTATTTTTCATACATTGTTAACTCACTCTGGTATTAAAATTTTAATTTCTCACTTCAAAACATATCAAAAACAATGTTTTTTTTTACTTTAAAAATTACACAACTATTTTTCATACATTGTTAACTCACTCTGGTATTAAAATTTCGTATTCTCACTTCAAAACATATCAAAAACAATGTTTTTTTTTTACTTTAAAATTACTTTAACTATTTTTCATACATTGTTAACTCACTCTGGTATTAAAATTTCGTATTCTCACTTCAAAACATATCAAAAACAATGTTTTTTTTTACTTTAAAAATTACACAACTATTTTTCATACATTGTTAACTCACTCTGGTATTAAAATTTTAATTTCTCACTTCAAAACATATCAAAAACAATGTTTTTTTTTACTTTAAAAATTACACAACTATTTTTCATACATTGTTAACTCACTCTGGTATTAAAATTTTAATTTCTCACTTCAAAACATATCAAAAACAATGTTTTTTTTTACTTTAAAAATTACACAACTATTTTTCATACATTGTTAACTCACTCTGGTATTAAAATTTTAATTTCTCACTTCAAAACATATCAAAAACAATGTTTTTTTTTACTTTAAAAATTACACAACTATTTTTCATACATTGTTAACTCACTCTGGTATTAAAATTTTAATTTCTCACTTCAAAACATATCAAAAACAATGTTTTTTTTTACTTTAAAAATTACACAACTATTTTTCATACATTGTTAACTCACTCTGGTATTAAAATTTTAATTTCTCACTTCAAAACATATCAAAAACAATGTTTTTTTTTTACTTTAAAAATTACACAACTATTTTTCATACATTGTTAACTCACTCTGGTATTAAAATTTTAATTTCTCACTTCAAAACATATCAAAAACAATGTTTTTTTTTACTTTAAAAATTACACAACTATTTTTCATACATTGTTAACTCACTCTGGTATTAAAATTTTAATTTCTCACTTCAAAACATATCAAAAACAATGTTTTTTTTTACTTTAAAAATTACACAACTATTTTTCATACATTGTTAACTCACTCTGGTATTAAAATTTCGTATTCTCACTTCAAAACATATCAAAAACAATGTTTTTTTTTACTTTAAAAATTACACAACTATTTTTCATACATTGTTAACTCACTCTGGTATTAAAATTTCGTATTCTCACTTCAAAACATATCAAAAACAATGTTTTTTTTTACTTTAAAAATTACTTTAACTATTTTTCATACATTGTTAACTCACTCTGGTATTAAAATTTTAATTTCTCACTTCAAAACATATCAAAAACAATGTTTTTTTTTACTTTAAAAATTACTTTAACTATTTTTCATACATTGTTAACTCACTCTGGTATTAAAATTTTAATTTCTCACTTCAAAACATATCAAAAACAATGTTTTTTTTTACTTTAAAAATTACACAACTATTTTTCATACATTGTTAACTCACTCTGGTATTAAAATTTCGTATTCTCACTTCAAAACATATCAAAAACAATGTTTTTTTTTACTTTAAAAATTACACAACTATTTTTCATACATTGTTAACTCACTCTGGTATTAAAATTTCGTATTCTCACTTCAAAACATATCAAAAACAATGTTTTTTTTTACTTTAAAAATTACACAACTATTTTTCATACATTGTTAACTCACTCTGGTATTAAAATTTTAATTTCTCACTTCAAAACATATCAAAAACAATGTTTTTTTTTACTTTAAAAATTACACAACTATTTTTCATACATTGTTAACTCACTCTGGTATTAAAATTTCGTATTCTCACTTCAAAACATATCAAAAACAATGTTTTTTTTTACTTTAAAAATTACTTTAACTATTTTTCATACATTGTTAACTCACTCTGGTATTAAAATTTTAATTTCTCACTTCAAAACATATCAAAAACAATGTTTTTTTTTACTTTAAAAATTACACAACTATTTTTCATACATTGTTAACTCACTCTGGTATTAAAATTTCGTATTCTCACTTCAAAACATATCAAAAACAATGTTTTTTTTTACTTTAAAATTACTTTAACTATTTTTCATACATTGTTAACTCACTCTGGTATTAAAATTTTAATTTCTCACTTCAAAACATATCAAAAACAATGTTTTTTTTTTACTTTAAAATTACTTTAACTATTTTTCATACATTGTTAACTCACTCTGGTATTAAAATTTCGTATTCTCACTTCAAAACATATCAAAAACAATGTTTTTTTTTACTTTAAAAATTACTTTAACTATTTTTCATACATTGTTAACTCACTCTGGTATTAAAATTTTAATTTCTCACTTCAAAACATATCAAAAACAATGTTTTTTTTTACTTTAAAAATTACACAACTATTTTTCATACATTGTTAACTCACTCTGGTATTAAAATTTCGTATTCTCACTTCAAAACATATCAAAAACAATGTTTTTTTTTACTTTAAAATTACTTTAACTATTTTTCATACATTGTTAACTCACTCTGGTATTAAAATTTCGTATTCTCACTTCAAAACATATCAAAAACAATGTTTTTTTTTACTTTAAAAATTACACAACTATTTTTCATACATTGTTAACTCACTCTGGTATTAAAATTTTAATTTCTCACTTCAAAACATATCAAAAACAATGTTTTTTTTTACTTTAAAAATTACACAACTATTTTTCATACATTGTTAACTCACTCTGGTATTAAAATTTTAATTTCTCACTTCAAAACATATCAAAAACAATGTTTTTTTTTACTTTAAAAATTACACAACTATTTTTCATACATTGTTAACTCACTCTGGTATTAAAATTTTAATTTCTCACTTCAAAACATATCAAAAACAATGTTTTTTTTTACTTTAAAAATTACACAACTATTTTTCATACATTGTTAACTCACTCTGGTATTAAAATTTTAATTTCTCACTTCAAAACATATCAAAAACAATGTTTTTTTTTACTTTAAAAATTACACAACTATTTTTCATACATTGTTAACTCACTCTGGTATTAAAATTTTAATTTCTCACTTCAAAACATATCAAAAACAATGTTTTTTTTTACTTTAAAAATTACACAACTATTTTTCATACATTGTTAACTCACTCTGGTATTAAAATTTTAATTTCTCACTTCAAAACATATCAAAAACAATGTTTTTTTTTTACTTTAAAAATTACTTTAACTATTTTTCATACATTGTTAACTCACTCTGGTATTAAAATTTTAATTTCTCACTTCAAAACATATCAAAAACAATGTTTTTTTTTTACTTTAAAAATTACACAACTATTTTTCATACATTGTTAACTCACTCTGGTATTAAAATTTCGTATTCTCACTTCAAAACATATCAAAAACAATGTTTTTTTTTACTTTAAAATTACTTTAACTATTTTTCATACATTGTTAACTCACTCTGGTATTAAAATTTCGTATTCTCACTTCAAAACATATCAAAAACAATGTTTTTTTTTACTTTAAAAATTACACAACTATTTTTCATACATTGTTAACTCACTCTGGTATTAAAATTTTAATTTCTCACTTCAAAACATATCAAAAACAATGTTTTTTTTTACTTTAAAAATTACACAACTATTTTTCATACATTGTTAACTCACTCTGGTATTAAAATTTTAATTTCTCACTTCAAAACATATCAAAAACAATGTTTTTTTTTACTTTAAAAATTACACAACTATTTTTCATACATTGTTAACTCACTCTGGTATTAAAATTTTAATTTCTCACTTCAAAACATATCAAAAACAATGTTTTTTTTTACTTTAAAAATTACACAACTATTTTTCATACATTGTTAACTCACTCTGGTATTAAAATTTTAATTTCTCACTTCAAAACATATCAAAAACAATGTTTTTTTTTACTTTAAAAATTACACAACTATTTTTCATACATTGTTAACTCACTCTGGTATTAAAATTTTAATTTCTCACTTCAAAACATATCAAAAACAATGTTTTTTTTTACTTTAAAAATTACACAACTATTTTTCATACATTGTTAACTCACTCTGGTATTAAAATTTTAATTTCTCACTTCAA